>JABUQX010003313.1:0-22500 GCA_015478945.1 Trachelipus rathkii | reverse complement strand
ACCTTTCTGGGCTCTTCCCAAAAACATCTCTAACAACTTCTGCACTGCCTTTTTTCCACTTATTTGCTCAGATGGTTCTGATGCCAATACTTCAACTGAAAAGGCCAATCTTTTTGGCCTTCCGTTTTCCTCTAATTCAACCCTGCACGAACCTGGGAATTTTCTCCTCCTCCTGGTCATCTTCTTAAATTTCCCATGTCTTTACCTGTGATTACATTTGAGCGGGTGGAAGAACTCTTGGAATCTATGAACGTTAGGAAGGTCAGCGGCTCGGATGGCATTCCTCCCAGAGTTTTGAGGGAGTGTACTTCTTAGCTGGCCCCACCTCTCCTTCAACAAAATTCTCCATTCATCAATACGAGGACTTTCCTGTAATGATAGAAGCATGCATATATCTAACCAATTCAGAAGAATGGTAGCCCATCTGATCCTTCTAACTATCGCTCTATAGCTCTCACTTGTATTTTATCTAAGATCTTTGATAACCTTTTCAACTATCATTTCTTAGATCATCTGGAATCTCATGTCCTTTTTTTCTTTTTATATTTAAGTAATGCAATTATTATTTATAAATAAGTAAATAATCAAAAAAATAAAACACATCAAAATTATCGAAAAACAAAATTCTGAAAACAATATTACCTATAGCTATATATAATTAATTATATATATATATATAATATTATATATATATATATATATTATGATAGGTGATAGTATTTACTTATAATAAATTTTTTTTAATATTATCCAAGCGGGTTGGGATTAGTCGAGGATTCGTTTTCTTATATGTCGGCTAAATCGCACTCTCATGTAAAGTTTTAATATGTGGCGCCTGGCCTCAGAGTCGGGGACTCTCGATGGGGGTCGAGGAGTCGAGTGGTGCTCAATTGCCGGAAGCGTGCCCGGCAGCATATTTAAGGAACTGGAAGTTCCGCGGAGAGTCGTGATAGTCCGCAAGGCGTCAGTATAATTTTCCTCTTCAAAAGAAAGGGTGTGTGTCCATTCTGTCTCGTGACGAATTGTCTCATTTCCCTTGTTGATACTATTTCTTGATAATTCTTTCAAAAGTTGGTGGGTCGGAGTCGGTGTTCATATCGGCGTTGCTGATGAGTCGCGGAGACTGTGCCGGTGCTGTCTTGTCCGCCGTGTACACTAAGGTATAGGTTTGGTGAGTACCGTGACTCCACAACGGTGGGAAGCAATGGCGCTGTGATGTTTGTAGCGGTGTCCTGATGAATTGATCTCATCCTCCTACTCTATTTCCTATAACTGTCGTCTATTTCACTGTGTCGATTCAACTACTCTCTAGTGCTTGGGCCTCCCTTCACCCGGTGACAGCCTTCTAACCAACGGCGAATGCTAACTGAGATTATGGCACTGCTACAGCATTGCTTAAGGTGACGGAGTGCACTAGGTCTGACCCTTCTGTTTCTGTGTCACTGGTCACGCTACTTCGCACGTAAATGGTATTAAACACGTTTTATTGTAGTCTTCCTCCCGGCTCCTCTCATGTCTAGATTTTGAAATCTCAAGCCTGCTTTGTGGCACCTGGCTTTGTCCCTCTGATTCTCATCGTCCTCAGCCCAATGATTTGCGCCTATTTTCCACGAGGAATAATTGTCACCTGTTGGGCCGTCTCAACCTTTTTGAAATTCATTCGTCCACTCAAGATTAATAGGCCCCTTCCTAATCTTAGCAAATCACCCTGTATATAAGATCTTTCTAACATTTGCTCATCGTGTGCAGAGATGATTCTCTCGTCTGCTCCTGTTGACCGAGATGTAAACATTCAACATTCCTGTTGACCTGTAACTATAAAACGATGAAACAAAACAAACCTCCCGCCTTGAAATCTCACATCCAGGCTCCGTGAGGGCTTGTTTCAAATAACCGGATGTTCTCCTTGTTCTCTGCGACTCGGCCTGGGCGTAATGGTTAAATATCATTGTAAAATTAGCATGGCTCCGGGCTCCGGCTTGCTACCACCATAAAAAATTCGGTCTACGGACTCCGGCGACGGCTATCATCTTCTTGTAGCTAAAACGGTTCATCCACTTACTCACACAAAGTCATAATGTTCCTCCTGAAAGTTGGACCTACGAGATATGGCTTGTTATTCTGATTCTATTCATGGACTGCAAGTATAGAATTAATTAATTTTAATGACAAAGAGTAAACAGTTCTATAAAATTAAAGAAATCGTTCTCGAAGGGTAAAATTATTGATGCCAGTTAGTGACTTGAACATTTGATCATTTTATTTTTTGTAGTGTTATTAAAGTTTATTGCACCATAGACAATTAATATATATTATATATATAATATTATAGGTAAGGTTTTATGTCTGACTATATATGTATAATTTACCACGAGTGCCGTATAAACCATAAACCACTCAAATGCTTTGTTAGTATGTGTAACTATGATAAAATATAAAATATTCATTCCTTCTTCAGTTTTCAAAAATTCTAAATTTTGAGATTTTTCAAAATATTTCGCGTTCAAAGAACGATTAAATGTAGTTAATAAACAGCTAACTTCAAAAGATAGTATAGTGTGAGTTATCGCAGCCTAGTATGACGTATATGTGCCGCAATATATAAATAAATAATACTTTTTATTATATTTATTACATTACATCGCCGTTTAAAGTAATCGGAAACCCTATGTATGAAAGTAAAGTACTTAGTTACACATGAAAATTAGTAGTGGACTTACTGATCTTACGTAATGTGAATGAATATAGTGAGAGTACTAGGTGTATTTACTATAATTCACTCCTGCCTGAGCCTAAATTGCAATATATAAGTGTATATATAAGCTGAAGTAATCGCATAATATATACCTGAATCACTATGATTGCGTATGGTCCTTGTGATGGGTAAGTGTACCCTATCCTTTAGCGATCACTCATTCACGTATGAGGTATATATTATATATATATATAATATTATTATATATATTATATATTATAATATGAGGTACCAAATATTATATTACTAGCGATAAGATATATATAGTCAATAATCTCAGTCCTTCCGGATGGTTCCATACTCCATAATAGTTATT
This sequence comes from Trachelipus rathkii, assembly GCA_015478945.1. Classification (NCBI taxonomy): domain Eukaryota; kingdom Metazoa; phylum Arthropoda; class Malacostraca; order Isopoda; family Trachelipodidae; genus Trachelipus; species Trachelipus rathkii. The sequence goes on along the minus strand of JABUQX010003313.1, from coordinate 19,429 downwards.
CCCTAACATGGCCTAATATATAGTATATATTTAATGCAAGGTCTAAACCAAACATATCATATAAAGTCTTTAATCTTTTTTTAATCAATTTAATCAAATTTTAGTTTTCTTCCCAAAATACCAATTGAAATTTTGCCGAAAATATTGTTAGCAGAAACAATAGATAGAACTTGATCAGCTAAAATGGAATATTGACTAATGATCGAATTTTAAATACGAACTTTGAATTGGTCTTCCGCTTTCTGTAATTGTGATACAAATGGGGAAGCTTTTATTTAATAGATAAAATGGAAATAAATTTATATTTTTAAATGGCGCTTGCGCTGGAAATTAAAGAACAAACTCACCAGAATCTTGAAGATAATTGTTTCTAATTTGAAAGAAATATTCTCCCTCTTCTGGTGATTCATCTGATGTGTTATGATCCCAGCGCAAACATACTTACATAATAGAAGGTAGAGGTTCGAAATTCCTTTATGAAGGATTTTGATATTGGATTCCTTCTTGTATGATTTTTGATTTTGATTGTTGATGCTGATTATTCACTTGGACGATATATGGAATGTTGATCTAAAAAGCTCAAAAGTGTGAATTAGTTTTACAGAATTGATTGAAGCTCAGATAAGGTAGCACAATGTTTCATATGATTGTCACTTCTAATCTTGAGGCTATTTGATTAATTTTAAATTAAAACCTTAATTTATTGGCTGGAGAGCTGTTACACACTTAACTTTAATTAAGATACCTGCAGGATTTTAATCAAAAAGTAGGTCTAAAGTGAGGAGCAAATATAATATACACTTTAAGATTTAACTTTTTTGCTATTATATTAAATTTTATAATAACCCTTGATTCTGTTGATAACAGATACTTTGTATCTTACGGTGAGAACCAATGTAACTTTAGCAAAGATACGTAAACGAAAGGCTGAAAATGATTAATCAACAGAGTAATGATCAGAAAATAAATTGCGAATGAAGTGATCGTAAAATAAATGCAGATGAATAATTGTGAATTTTCAACCATCTATTCTCTAATCAGGTCTAGCTACATCCTAAAATAACCAACTAACAGGTGACATCCAGCTAAGCTGTTTTTATAATATATAAATATATATATATATATATATATATATATATATATATAATATAATACTATATATTAGTAATTATTATATGATTATTATGGCTATTACAATTATTAACGGCTAAATATCATAATATATATATATATATTCAGGTATTATTGATTATAATATTTTAATAATATAGGGACAACTATATATATTATATATAGTATCTATCTATATATGATGTTATAAGAACAATTCAGTAATATACTTATCAACTACCTCATTTGCCTTTTCTACCAAATAGTGATCATATATATATATATATATATATATATACCGTAGCCTATTGAAGGTATATATATAATATATATATAATATCATACTAATCACCTCATTAAACTACCCTCATATATGTGAAGTTATTATAAAAAAGTGCTTAATTATATATACACCACATTATGTGATATAAATATATTATATTATATATTTATATAATATATGTAATTGTATGTTATATATATTAATATAGCCCTCACTAAGAATTGTAGTTTAGAGGTTATATTTTATATATACCTTTATATATTATACGCATTGATTAATTATAGCGTATATCTACCTGAAAATATATAGTATATATATATATATATTATATATATATATATATATAGTATAATTATATATAGTATAATCCGGAGACCATTTGACCGCCCTCAGCTTTTTCTCAAAAAAGTACTAGAGTAATATCAGGTCTGAAATCGCTCCCTGGGAAATGTTATAAACTATATATGCCGTGTTAAAGCTTCGATAATCCGTGTAAATTTCAAGTCTGTAGGGAGTTGTATATAGAGGTGCGTCACCGCCCCGAGGCTTGGACGCCGATATTGCGCTGACGCCCTTGGCGTGATCTGCGTGGAATGAGCTTAGGCCTAACCGAGCGTTGGGGCAACCCGTGCACCTGGAGGCGAAAACAGACCGGGAAAGCTCTGTTGACCGACAGACACAGAGCTGAGCCGCGTGCGCATACTCACAAACACATTATTATTACTTATTATATTATTATTATTATGTTACGTGGCGTAAAACCGTGAGTCGTGTTGCCGGAAGAGAAACCTACTATCACGAGTTGTGTTTAATAAATCCCACTCTGCGGAGCTGCCATTCACGGGTCACCGTCGACCGGCTGAACGCCCCGCGGCGATCCCGCCTCGCATCGCACCTGCAGCCGCACCGCACCGCACGTCTCCGAGGCCGCAATCGCGTGCTCGCTTCCAACTCATCCTTCCGAAATGAAACCCCTGCGACATCGAGTCGAAAAAGCGATCCCCTCGTAAGGATCGTATTTTTTACGCCTCCCCCCGCCACTTCGGATTCCGCCCGAGGTTTCTCCTCACTCTCGGCAATCTCGGTTCTTGTGAGTCCTTGATTATATATGCGTACATGGGTTAGAGTAAGCGCATCGCGCTTTTTCAAACTTGGTAGTATGTTCGTTATGAAAGGTAATAAAACTGTATGCTCCCGTCCTCGCGAGTTTTGGTGACCGTAGGTCACCCCTAAGGGGGTCCCTCTGCCCCCCTTAGCGCCAATGTACAAATTCAATCCTGAAAATACCAGGTTAGTTCTTTAACGAAATCGGAGTGGAAAATTTGGATGTGAGCTATATGATGGGCAATCTCGTCGTTAAGATCGAGATGACCGTGTTACCCTATATTGTGCGTCCCCCCTCCATAATGGGGGACGCTGCCCCCTCTCTAAAAATTACTAAGATAATCTTAAGAAGCTTGGCACAAACGTCGGTGAAGTAATAAGGTCATGAGAGGAGCAGGGCATAGTCGGGAGTCGAATAGACTCGGGACTCCGGTCTAAACGTTTGTTGATTCTGGTCTCGACCCTAGTCATGGACTTGCACCGGAGGAGTGGTCCACAGAATATTGAAAATTAAGATAGTGATAGACTATGCATTTAAGTAGATTGTGTGCCACCAACAGAGGGAAGAAGAGAAGAAAAAAATGATAAGAAGAAAGGGAAGATTGAGGAAGGTTATAATAGAACAAGTAATGTGTGTGTCCAAGGAACGTGGCAATGTCTTAACATGGTTCACGCGATACGGCCACTAGACAAGCTTGTTCTGCCTGTGATCACCTCTCTCGGTAATTGCATGTCTCTCAAGAATTGGTGTGTCCTAGGTAGTTAAAACAAGAATTCATATTTTTCATCATGTATTAAAAAAGAATATAAATATTCATAAAGTTTTAAAATTTGTAACTTACGAAATTTATATAGGGTTCATATTCCTCAGACTGGGTACAACACCCAGGTACTGTGGTAGAATCCAGATAATGATGGAATGATAAAAAGTAAGTCCGTAAATTAGTGTGTTGAGTTCCTCTAGGATCCAAATCGCTCCCTCTCACTTTTGATTAAGGTAGCTGGTCTCCGGACTAAAAAGAGAGTGATTAGTCATCAAGGGCTGCAAAACTTAATTTGAAGAACTCTGAGTTTTAGGATTAGGATAGTGAAATTAAAGTTTAGAAATTGGGTATAAGGGAAGAATAAAGACGTGGAAAGAATGAAGAAGGCAGTGCCTGACTCAGAGGAGTAGGCAGTTGACAGATGCACCTCTAGGTTGTCTATGTTGCTTCACTCTCGAAAGGTGTAGGCTCCAGGTGTACCAGTAAGACTCCCCTGTTGATTTAGTTATTAGTAAAGGAAATATTATCAATCCCGTGTCGTGTAATAATGGGATTATATGCAACCCTATTTCATTTATAAGGCAGAAAAAATAGTCGGAAAATAAATACACTATTTAAACATAAGACTTTTATTTATATATATTTAAATAATATTATATATATTTAAATTGGTAAGAAAATAAGTTCTTATTGGGTAATAAAATGCTAGGATTATTTTAAATATCAGAATCCATCATCAAGTAAATAAAAAATAAATAATAAATATTATAATAATATATAAATATAAATAATATAATAAATTCATGTTCTTTATTTATTAGTTTATTAAGTGATTTATTATATAATAAATTTATGGAGCGCTTTAATTTAGTTATTTTATCTCATATACCCCTTAAAGCTAGATAAGTTAATAATAATTATAGATCATAATCAATAATATACATAATATTATATCGGGACCATCAAACCAGCACCAACCTCCCTCTTCGTCCTGAATACTATCACGTTAACCTATAGTGTCTGTTCTTAGACAGATGTGCAAATTCTTTTTTTATTCTTATGTATTACAAGTGTGTTCCGAAGCACAATTAATGCGTAAAACAGGTCTGCGATTTTGTAGAGCGAGAGAACATAACCTTAATAGATTTGTCAATTAACCTCCATAGGTTTATCAACTAATTTATTATTTAATTAACGTTATTAACCTTTAGAGGTTTGTCAATTAAACCTCCACAGTTAATCTGATTCTTTACACTAAGACACCAGATATTCGATCGCTAAAACGCGTCATAAAGATTAAGGTTAAGTAAGTTTAAGTTACGTTAGCGTAAATATCAACAATAAAGAGTTTTTTTTTTAGTGACTTAAAAAAGAATAGTGTTTTTTTAATAAAAGTCATTTAAAATCTGAGGCTTATGTGAATATAACCCACTAACGAGAAACTAGCCCTAGTGCATTAAAAGCCATCTAAGTATAATTTAATGGCTCTAATAAATAAACATTTTTTATTATATTGAAAGGACCTTTTATCCAACATATAAAACAAACTCCGTAGTTAAGTTCGATCCCATAACTGACCAATTCCACACCGATTCCATAGAAATAAGAAATGCCTCTCACGTGCACTAACATCGTCCTCGTCAGATACGAAGTGTAGTGAAACCTAACAAGTTAATTTTACATTAACATGGTAATATGTACAAAAATTTACCAATAACCGTGATTAATATTAACGATAATAATCATAGTAACCATTGTAAAGTTATACTACTTAAACGTTAATCAATATAAAGTTTATTTCATACTAATATATTAATTGCGATATTACAACATAATACATTTTCTCAAATTTAAGTAAGTATATATATTAATGAATTATATTAATATACTCAAATAATAATATAGTAGTGTCATACCGGCCTTACTATAATATCTTATAAGCTCAAAAGAATTATTAACTTTAGCTGAACATTAACTAATAGAATATATCTACATAACAACTCACTACTCAGTACAGTCACTTAATAATTACCTATATAATAATTGCATTAATCTATCTTAAGTATGAAATATTATATGAAAACTTGAAGAAATAGATAGAGATGGTTAAGAAATTAAAATCATCTATAATTTTAATATAATTCATAATTAATAATATCATCTTTTATAATACTATATTTATATATCAATATTATAATATATATATAAAAATCAATTGATATCGAAATATAACATTTTATATTCATCTTAATATTTAAATTGATTGAAATACCTAATAGATAAGATCTGTAAAACTATTCATTCTCGAATATAATGGCTTAGCTTAATAGAAAAGTCTATGATTTAGATGCTATTATAATTTATCAACCCTCATACGAAATCCTATATAGTCTAATCTGTAAATATATAGACTAATGATAGTAGATACGTTTATATATGAGGTGATTTATTAATAAGTAGATATCTCAATTTTCTCTTTGACTCTATTAGTATAATGTCGAGTGTCTACGGGCTGTGTATGGTTGGTGGTGTGTGGTAATTGATCTATGTGTGAGATAGGTCCTCGTTAAAGAGGACATTGCGTAGGAGCAGAAATGATGTGGATGTGGTCATGTGTCATTGACCAACACAACGAAAAATGTCTACTGACGAAATTTGGATGTATAAATAGCTCGCTCTAAAGGGTAACGAGATTCTTTCTTTCAACCAATCAGAAGAAAGTAAAACAAGAATACAACGCACGCACGAACCATATCAGTTCAAAAGGGGTATATTATTATTCGTTAGACAGACATGTATAAGATCAACGTCGAAAATGACTCAGCCAATCCCCTTTTATTATCCGTTCCATATCTCTCCTCAATTTCAACTTAATTTCCTTTATATTTAAAAGAATGCAGAGCCAAGGAACCAACAGATACCTATATTTTATGGGCTAATAGAACTTCGTACCCATTATGTTAATAGATTCACTATTTTATAATTATATTATTACAATTCATTTTTCATTCCTAAATCATTTTAAATATTTATTAGCAAAACACATGAATAATATAGATCTTTCAGATACATTATTACGATCGTAAACTCATCTCTCTCGTCTTCACTCGCACTGGTTATCGTACACTCATCTTAAATATCTATAGATAAACTTATGCTTATCTCCAACGTAAGAGGCCATTTAGTTATTTTAATCCTTAAAAACCCCAATTCGTGCACACTAATTGAAAGATTCGCATTTAATACCATTTCTGTTCCACAAAACCTTGACAAAGATAAGAGTACCCATAACCATAATGGAATTGCAAAACGTAAGATCCGGTATTCACAATTAATTACATTCCTATATTTGCACAAAAGTAGGATGCTGGCAAAAATTACTCCATCACTAATAAGATCACGTCTGAATGTCTCTAAATCAACTAATGTTGAACTTATAAGCGTTTATACCATTTGAGTTGTAATAATTTACTATCGATTCTGTGATAATCTTTCCTCTTAGATATCGAGAAGAAATGAATCGGATCTTTCTGTTATATGATCCAATCTTGACGGCTTTAGCTGGTGTTCGAGACCATCACACCCTGTTAACTGATAATAAATTAAATGTTAATAAATCTATTAATCATATATAAAGTTTTTTATCCAATAATACATAACATCTCTCAAAATAATAAGTTCTTTATATATATAGTATACTAATAAATTTATGAATATAATTAATGTCAAATTAATAATACCTAAACAAAGCCTCTTTAGTGCAGTTCATAATAAAGCTAACATTATCGTTAACCGGCAACTAATGTATAAATATATTAATATATGTACTAATAGGCAATAATATCATTTAACATATACCTCGCGTTATAATTGAATAATACTAAATGCATATAACATCCTCTAGTAAATATATATTTATTACTACTATCATATACTACTATACTATCAAAGGTAATAAGTATAAATAGTACTAATTAAGGTTTATTATATTACATAATATATTCTCTCAATATTAGTTATATATATATTTCATACCCATCATCTATTACGTATTATATTACCCTTGCGAATCAATTTTGCTATCTCACTTTCCTGTGTCACTTTGTGAGTATCAGAAATAGAAAAAAAGGGGAATTGCATTACTTCCACCATTCTCTCAATATTCTCCCTCCCTAATATATATATTTTATTGTGTGTAAAATCTTATACAAAATTTTTCCAAATCAAAATTTATAAAAATGACATCTACGCATGGCAAAATATTGAATAAGTATAACCCAAATACATATTACATCTGTAGAAGACTAAAAATACCGCATAGATGTAACATCTCTCTCATATCCTTCTACTCCAATCATCAGTGGTCCATCCTCCGTTCATAGGAATCATCATCATCTCATATCATAACATTCCTCATATTGAGTCCATTGATAAGATTCACTTAAACGATCCAATCATTAAATCTGACAACAATGCATATATTTACTTGGAAAGATCTGTCTTAGAAGTTTCTTGTAACCAGTACTCGCTTGCCACCTTTTTTGATTTAGCCTCATATCTAGTAAACAATTGAGATCATTAGGGCTTCACTGTTTCTCAAACTCACATATCATTCATTTTTCTTGCCAGGAACACCAGGTTATATATCTTATATCAAAAAATATCTCACAATCAATAATGATTCTTATTACATAAAGTCTCTCATTATATGTTCTCCACATTGCCCACTATGATTAATTATACTCTCAACAAAAACTCGTAACACTAACAAAATCTATAACTTTTCGATGACAACAATACAACAGTCTTTCTTCAATTAATAATCAAGAGTTTCCAGTTCTAAATTAGCCCAACCCACAAAATAAACCTTCTCTCTCGAGAAAAACCCTCGCAGAAAGGGTATATGTGCTCCTATAATAGATCCACCCAAAGTACTGTTCATGAAATTAAAATTAATCCTTGATTTGTTAACCCAGTTATAAGTTCTGGAAGGTAACATGAAATATTGTTATCCTTACCCTATTAATTTAGATACCTCCGCACCCCTTTATTCAGAAATAATTAATACAGTTTCAAAATATTATGATATTAGATTATAAGCATATAATAACATGGTACGCTAATCATTAACAGAGGCTCGATTTGATTAGCTCGTGTTAAGCATACTTTATAATATGTTAAGTAAGACTATCATATGGTAGTAGATATTACACTACCCTAGAAAGATGATATATTAGCACTGAATAGACCCATCCTATTCAGGTGATAATATAGGTACACCTGAAAGAGGGTGGCAATATATATATATTATAGGTTAAAGGGCTATCAGCCTATTTTGGCTGCAGCTCTTCTTATATGATGGTAAAAGATGTAAGCATACGTTAAGTGCAAAATATAAATCAAATATCCTCCTATGAGATATAAAAAATGTGCACCCTCCAAATCATATCAAATTTTTAAGTGACCTAGGCATCTGTATTAATTAGTATCGACGCTGAAAATTAATATTCGAACCTGATATGACGTACCCGCTGAGTGTCATATCATATGATACATAAAATTTCAAACGATTCTTGTGTTTCCAATTGTTGAAAACTATATAGAGAAAGTTTTAAAATCCGAGTAGTGAATTAAAATTTATAATAATTTCATGGTATATTTGATACCCTTGATAATATGTAAATATTTAAAATAAACTAATCAATGACATTAGCCTAAATGAAAATATCTATTGTCTAAATAACCTAACTAATAATTACCTCCTATAATAACAATAAACTTTAATCTAGCTTCTAGGTTTATCACTAAGAAACTGAGAGATTTCGTGATGGGAATACATATTTCCTCTTTTCTGCGTATAAAAACTCATTTACATTTTACTACTAATATATCCACCACCGGTGTACTTTCCCTTCTTCTTATCTGTCATAGTAAATTTAACATAACGTACCTAACTTACGAATAAACAGTATCATTAATCATATAAATACGCAGATCCATATACCGGTAGAGAGCGAACTAACATTCTTCCTAATATCTTCGACATTTTGGAGATGAACAATCCAGGCTCGTCGTCAAAGAGACTGGTATCTGCTCCTTATTTGTCTTAAAACTAACACTATATACTGTTGTTTCTAAGAGCGTTCTGATTGGGCCTAAAAGAACCTTATATATAAATTTTGTTAGTCAATTTTTACTCAACTCTCATTTTTAATAACTTCTCGCCAACTTTTTCAGAAAGCACCAAATATCTATTTGCTTCAATAGACTGTTAGATAGTTGTGACGGACGCAACAGCGCATCTACAGAGGCGATTTGATAGCATTGTAAGCACCTCACTAATTGGAGATCACCCAGAGAGATGCAGCACGAAAGACTCATCTTTCGGGTCTTTTCTCGTCTCTCTTCATTGGAGGATCCGCAAATTTTTTTAAACATTTGTTCTCGTGCATATGCAATAGCCATAAAATGCTGACTTTAGATAATGCGCGTAGCTCTCTCTCTCTCTCTCTCTCTCTCTCTCTCTCTCTCTCTCTCTCTCTCTCTCTCTCTCGCTTTCATCCTCAGATGGCGCGCTTATCGCCCGTTTTCATTTGCCTCCTTCTTGTAATCGCCATTTTGCTTGCTACAACGTTTTTTCATCTCTTTTATGTTTTGTGAATTTACTGTTCCTGTGATCAGATGTTTGCATATCAATCCTTAGTTCATTGTGATTCCAACGAGTGTGTTTTTGAAGTAACATTCTCCTTGTATCACATATTCTCGTCATACTTCCGATGACGAATTACACTATCTACGACTCAGTTGCATAGCAAAGTCGCTCACTCGAGTTCGATTGAGGGAAAAACCTTGTTTTTAACAATCATTTGAACTAGTGAATTTATAAACTCTACGTGAGTGAGTCATACCTTAGCAAATAGGAATTCTTTTAGTGGCAAACGCTAAGCATTACCCAACAAAAACTTAATCTAGGCTCACGTCTCTAACACATCATCGTCAATTAACACAGTAATATCTTACAAAAAACTCATCATTTCTTCTAAAACAAATCATTGTTATTTTCCACCACCTTGTCATAGTATAATACTTCCTCCCACCCACTTTATAACGTAAATTCCTATTCCAATCACGAAGTAAACAGTTTTCATTAATTAACAGTATTTCTAAAGCAACACATAGCCTTCCGAGAAGAAAACCAGGGGGATAATAGATCTGCTCACTCTCGTAGAGCAGTCTATTGCCCTCTCCTCCATGTGACGGGTAAACCATGAAATATTTTTACCTTACCCTATTTTAAACTCCGCCCCCCTTTCAGAAATATATCATTTCAAAAACTGTGTTGAGATTGAAGACACATATCACGTTTGGGCAAGTGTTCCCTAACAGAGTGCAGACTTTGAATTATGCAACTGTAAGCGAGTCGATGATTTAGTCCACTACTTTGAGATCAATAGCCCCAAGAATGAGATTTTGCTGACGCGAGAGACCCAGTCTCGTGGTAAATTCCATATTATTTAGCGCTACTCCTAAACAAGGCAGATAGTAAGGCCAACCTTTGTTTCAACTCTGTCTTGTCTTGTGTTGTAGCCCACGGTAAAGAGAGGAGCTCGCCATTCAGCGCACATTTGGGTCTTACGCAGTTCCTTCAAACTCCAGAAAACTATTGTAAACAGGTATAAATAGTATATCTTCCGAATCCCGGAAAAGTGTGACTCTTATCAATATCTCTATAAAATCCCTTAACAAAAGGACTTCAATCTATGTGCAACTAAACAAAAGCATATCTTCGTATTCTTACCCTGAGATAAGCAAAATCGGCTCTCATCAAAGTGTCAACTAACTCTCAATATAGTAGTCCTCTTCCTCACGTTCATTATATTTATTGCATACATAATGTGCAAAACATAATAGAATAATCGTGATGACAACACTATATATGAACATATTGTATCTCCGGTGTCAAACCTGACTTCTTTACTTATACCTCATCTAGATACTCTCTCTCGAGAAACACGGTCATCAACCTCTATTGGGCGTCATCTTTGATATTTCCGTAACACAAAGCTTGAACTCATTCTTTACATTAGAGATAACCCTACTCTCTCACTGTTTTAATCTTATAACACTTAATTCATCTCTCGATTTCCTCCTAGCGCAAAAATCTAGTGGACTCCTTTCTCCTAATACCTTCCCTCTCTACAACCTTAATTTAACCGTGTTCATAGTAATATTTAACACTCACTATAATTCTGTATAATTTTCCTATACTATAAAGCGATATAGAATAAGTTTATTTTTCCATTTGAACCCCACACGTACTGTACTGTCTAGCTGAAGCAACTATACTCCTAAAGACAATGCGCGACGTGACAGGTAGACACTCCGATGGTGTAGTCGATATCGTGCTCGCTGGGTTCGGCGGAAATCTGTCGTTTCCGAGCTTGAACCTGCTATAGGGGTGTGGGAATACTTAATGATCCAGTCATGGATCTCATCCCTCTATGGTGTGGTCTGACCCTAAGCTCGAGGTGCTCGTGTTCGCTGAGGATGCCTCGTGAAAGCTCATTACGAACGCCCTCGTGGAAGGGTGATGGCCTTACCTCTTCGGAGGCGGTAATGCCCGCTTACACCTCCTGGGTTTTCTCTCGGAAGGCTTTGTGTTGCTCAGGGTATTTCGATTAATGAAAACTGTTTATTCGGTAAGTTAGGTAAGATGACGTATAAATGGTTTAAATATTACTATAGGGGACCCGATCTCAAACCGCACATCGCTGAACCAAAATAACACTGATATAATCCTATCACTCTTGTTTATAGTTAAAGATCTTTTATCTTTGTCATAGTTTGTTCTGTGTGTAATGGATTATCCTTAGCACTCTATAAAAGTGTAGTTAAGCATTTTTGCGAACACATGACTCATGGCTCTTCTAAGTTTAGTATATCGTCCGCAGATCCCTAGATGTGCCACAAGGGTTTGTTGCTTATTGGCTTTCGCTTATGGTGTATTCTCTTTGGCTGATGGCTTTCGTTAGAAGAGTGGTTTAACTTAGTCTTCTGAATCTAGTTTTCTCGCCTCCTCTCTACGCTAGTTTTTTTGCGTTCTCTTATTCCCTTTGTGCTTATTGCTTACTCTTCAGTTGAGAATGCTTGTTTGCTGCGGGGATCGACATATCGACTCGCTAATTGAGTAGTCTGACATACAAAGGCTTTTTGTATTTCAAATAGTTTATTATCTTTTATTTCATAAAGACGTCATCTCTCTCTCTCTCTCTCTCTCTCTCTCTCTCTCTCTCTCTCTTGATTTCCTTCGGCCTTCTTGTAGGCAGCTGTTGTGCATGAGCCACCGAGTTATCCTGTACAAACTTTAGAATACTGTAAATGATGTGATTAATTCGTTAGGGTCGGCTAGTTGCCTCAGGGTATCTTTGAGTGAGTTATTCTGGTTCACTATTGTCTTCGAGGGCACTTCTCGTAATTATAGCATTGTTACATAGAGCTATTCTAATCTGTTGCTCGGATATTTAGCTTAAAGAAAAGTGATCGAGGCCTAGGTCGAGACATAATCCTGGAGTTCTAGTTCGAATTATCTACTCCAATTCAAATTCTATAGTGAGGCTAGCTTTAGTCTGTGGATAAGTAGGGAATTTTTCAGAGCTACCCTAACAACAATTGCCGACACTGGAGGCGGCCGATGTAGCTGTGATTGATTGCAGTAACGCTCGCAACTAGTTGTTAAAGTTTGTCTTGTTAGTCTCACATTTTTTTCTTCTGTTTTGCGTTATGACTATGTTCTAGCATTTTGGAATTTTCTGAAACTGGCATAGAAAGCTGTAGTTGGGTCCATGTTGTATAGACCATATATTCATATGGATGTACAGTACAATAAGAACTTATTTTGTGATTATATGAGTTTGGATAAACAACTCTTGCTCATATGTGTTACCCTCTCAATTATTCGTTGGTCTGTGTGCTAGTTCATAGAATTAAATTATGGACAAGATTATGTACCTAAAATAACCCATAGTTAAAAGTATTACTAGTGTCAAATGTTAAAATTTAAACGTTAATCTTTTATGTTAGAGACAAATGCTTGAACAAAAAAACCTCGTTGAATAGGTATACGTATTGCCACGCCCCTGTCGTGTCCATGTGCCTCCACTTTTTAACAAATGCTGTATTATATGTTATCGTGAGACCTTTGTTAAGTGATGTATTTTATTTCGTCCTATTTGATTCGTCTCTGTGTTGTGTGTACTTATTTTCTTAGTTCCACATGGATGCTTATTGTTAGCTCTCTGAATGTAATTAGTGTGAGCGAAAACAACTGTTATCTGCATTAGCGAGTATATTCAGTTGGTTCGGTTCTATAACTTACAAGAGACCTCTCAATTTTGGGACTGTTGTGCTTGTCATTGTTTGTTTGTCTCTGTTGTTTAGGTTGTATAGATATGAATTGTTATTGTGTCTAACGAGAATATATAACCCCTTTTGGGAACTGATTATGGTGCGTTCGTTGCATTGTATCTGTTGTGAGCTTTCTCCCGTGTGATGGTGTCGAGAAGAAAGAATCTCCAGTTTCCACCTCCTTTGTAGAGCGTTTATAGCTAATCTGAGAGTATGTCAGTCATGTTCATAAGACAAATTTCTCCTTCGTCATGTGTTGCGATATGCATTGACGCTCTCATTCGTGCTCCTGACCGAATGTCCTCTTTACGAGGACCGTGGTTTTCCCCTACACTGAGTATTTCCATACTTAGGTGACTGAATCATCGTCAACAATAAGTTGTGAAATGAATTCCATCGCCTCATTACGTAATGCCGTATTCATATACGTCTTGTGTTGACATATGGAAACTCGTTATTACTATGATAGGCTTTAATATCCGTCACCTGTCATGGGTTTGGCCATACACTAATATAACGTGCATCTACGACTCCTCCATCTCCGCCAATGAGCTCTCGTGTACTATGCCCGATTGTTTCAATCTCGAATTGCGTGTCATGGTGGACAAAGTTTTTCTGTCTATTAACTTACTCACTCTGAAGCTTATAAGTGTTTATTGATAATAAAATATGCCTTGCTTCAGTGGGACTCTTTGCACCGAGTTATTATCGTTCGTGAGAGAGGATATCGACGATAAATAGAATTGGAAACTTAGTGCTGTTATAGGAGATATGCTGATAAGCATCGTCGTTAGATGTGAGCATTTTCACTTCTATGGCATAAGATGAGGACCTGTGTTATATTGCTCATATATATTGCTGAAAAGGAGGATTTTCATTTATGTTCTATAATATATTAGTTATTTTTATTGTTAGCTTTATTAATTAATATGAAAACTTTAATGTTAATACTAGTTATATGATATATAAATATAAAAGAAAGCAAAATGTTAATATTAGATATTTAATATTACAAACCTGAGACAAAATTCCCAGGGATTTGCTGATGTATATTAGCATAGGTTAAACATTTGTTGTAGTGACTGATGCAACACTATTCCCAATTAACGGATCTAGGATTTAAATAGTAGAAAGAGAGAGAGAGAAGAGAGAGAATAACCATAGAGAGTGTTGAATGATGTTAGAATGACGAGAGTGACGATATAGAAGATGAGAGAGAGTAGGATGAAGAGAAGAGTAAGAAGAGGTACGTGATTGTGATGGGATGTTATGTACACCCGAAATGGTGTTAAGTGTGTTCCTTTGTTAATGTTAACCATTATTATTCTTGTTTAAGATGGGCTAGTTTCTCGGTTGTGGGTTATATTCCATAGTTCGATGATTGGCTAAGTAAGCTGTTTATTATGTGAAAACCTTCGTTACGTCGTATATATGTGAAGGCTGGGAGAATGCGTAAATAGTAGTATAAAGAACCTTGATTTTGTATTGTAATAAATGTTAGTGTTCTCAGAAAAATCCGACTTAGACTCGAACATTTATGACCAACTTTATAATCAAAAGTGAATCAAGTGAGAGAGCACCAGAGTAAATGTCGTGGAAAATGGTTAGGAGCCAGATAAGTTGGTTGGATGCTTGGTATGGATTGGTGGTTTGATTGTATTAGTGTGAACTGGCTCTTCCCTAACCCGGTACCTGATATAAAACGATAAAATGTGTGTGAACGTTAATAAACACTTAAAAAAGAATAAGAGAAATTTTATTTACTTTATCATATTTATTTATTTATTTTATTATATTCTTGTAATGGTTCTGTTAAGAAATACCATTATTTTTTCGAAAATACTGACTCAGAACTCAATATAAACATTATATTAATGAAGACAATTTTTAAAAAATTGCATTCATATTACTAACCAAATTATTATTAATTATAATTCTAAGCATCATATATACGCACTGAAGAGGCCTAATTATTGACACCGGTCGCTAATCTGTCAATATACCTACTCCTATCTATGTAAGTCATGTAACTACTTCTTTCATTACTTTCCCTTCTATATAGATAATGTCATGTCCATTTGCAATCCTTCTCGATTCATCCTCGACGTGCGGAAGAGTGCTGACTGTGATGTTGATTTCTCGTAATGTCACTGATGCCTTGCATTTTGTGATTGTCGCTCCAGTTTGCAGGAGTGGTGCACTCGCAGCTCGACGCCTCTGATAGAAGGTTGTGTGGCACTCGAGCGAGAGCATTGGAGAGAGAGAGAGAGAGAGACGAGCCGATCGATGGACTTCAACTGAGGTTCGATAGTATGTCGCAAATGTTCCAATAGCGGGCCTCGCGGGCGCACAACTCTTACATTGAGCTCCCCTCCTTCTTAGAAACAAGGAACTAATGTGTCACTTCTAATGAAGTATAATGAGACAAGAAAAACTCTCCATTTAAATAGATCTATTTACAGAATTATAAGCCGCAGTAGTGTGTCGAGAGCATGCGCTCTTGTATACGCAGAGTCGCATTATAATCATGAGTTTGTGGTCAACTCATAGGTGTGGGAGATGGTATGACACAGTAATCAGATGAGCAAATGAGTCTGGATGGCATTTCAGAGGAGTATGAGAATGTAATACCGATTGCGTATTTTCTTGTCACCACACGCTAGAGCCCGACCATGCACGAAATTAATCTGATGTATCAGTCTCCGCAAGCCTACTCCTCAGACGGTCATCTTCCTCCATTAACGACTTCATTCGTTGGCGTGGGTGATCCTTCAGGAATTTTTGGAGATTTTTTCTAGTAATCTGAAGAGCTGGAAATCATTCACTCAGCGACGATGACGTGATCAAGCTGACGAGTTACTGCATTAGTATGTACTCAGCACTCAAATCCATTATACGCTAAAAGTATAATAATGCAATCCTGGGCTGTCATCATAAACGTAATTATACTGAGCGGTAGCACAAATGATTAACTAATGTTAGACTCAACGAATGGGAAGCACATGATTCGTTTCCTTGATCATCAAACATAGCGCCGAAATGGAACGGAATCTGTGAGAAGACTTAAGAGCCAATAGTTGTGGAAAGAGAGGGTGTGCGTAGAACACCTCCCATAAGACAAAGGAGGAGCGCTGGTGAAGACAAAGCTCCGATATGCTCAGATTGCAAGACTCCTATCGCTACCACTACGCTCTTTAGACCATCGGTGCTCATCAGTAGAACAACCCACCAACATAGTAGTCCTCAGATTTATAGTCCCCCTATAGATCAGATGACATCCTCTATAATAGGCACCGACACCGGTTCCAGCATCAGTGTCTGTCCTAATCATCCTCAGCTCGAGAGCTCGGTGCCCTGTCTCTTCGATATATCAATTTCGTCTCTCCTGCAAGTCCTTCTCTGTGTCTTTAGTCCATATGATGTCTGAAAGGAAGGAAATTGCGATTGTTAAATAAAATGTTTTCTTCTTCCTCTGTTTGGCATTCCATGCATTTCTTCTTCTCTTATAAGATTTTTTATTCAAAACTCAGTAGAAGAGACTCAGCTCCTAGTCCTCTAAGAGTGGGTATAGTGTGTCCAAGAGATGCGATAATCGTCTCCGTGTACACCTACGAAGTGACCTCACCACGTGCCGCTACCGTCTCCGTGACTTTCCGGACCTGCTCCTCCAGCCTCTGTGCTCGCAACTTGGTATGTTTCAGCTCTCATTCTGAGAGAAGGTTTAATTATATATTTTATTTAATTGCATAGAGAAAGTGGCGCAGTTTGAAAGGGACAAGGGTCACTCAGGGCAGTCAACGTTCTCTCTCACAGCGCGGAGAGATTAATAATGGCGCGTCACCCGGCCGCAGCTGCATGGTACTGACAGTCATGAGAACTCAGGATCTCAATGCAATACAATCCTGACTCTCCTTGCGCGAGGAATCTGACGGTCAGAGCTCCCATGAGTTAGGAACCTCCTGCGAGAGGAGAGGTGCCGAGGTGTTCAGATTCTCCATAAAGTGCTCGTAATGATGGTGGCATATTAAGCATTAGATGTTGGTGGCAAGAAGGAGATGAGAATTTTTGAGACCTTTGGCGCTAAGGTGTGTGTGATGCTAAACAACTACCCCTATTTAGGGTAGTGTAACTCACTTCGTACGTCACCAAAACGTCTGTACTAAGGTAGTATCAGTGTATATCTTATCACCCTTCATAAAACATATAATACCTAAAGTTATTGAATGGCGATTTATACGTTTAAACTTACTAATACCTCTGTAAAGATTTTATATATAACTCGGGAACTCTAGATAACCTCGGTTATATGCGAAGAAGTAAATAAATACCTTCTGAGTACGGTGAAATCCCGAAGTCGGAGTGCGTAAAAAACGTATCCCTTATACTAAGGTGATCAGTTTTTTCAGTACTCTAAGATATTTCGATTTCTTTCAAGTAAAGTGAATGAGTTCGGTAAAAGCGGTAAAGCGCTATACAGGCATCGGCAGCGTGCTAGGTTGTGAACTCCGGTGACGGTTAATTATATATTGCGGTGGTCTCGATGTCTCGAAGCGGGACGGTATATGCGGGTAAGCGTGCTGAACGTAAATTAGTAGTGATAACTGGAAGGATCGGTCAGAAGGAGTTTTATAAAAACACTAATATACTCATGAAATGTGTTATTCCTCTCAACAAATAAATTCTTCGACTGTTTAATATTATATAAATAATAATAATAATAATAATTAATTGTGTTATTATGTGTGTAAGTTATTAGTGCGCACGTTATTTGTTATTGTATGCTGTGTAACTTTAGTCTGTGGTCTTGTCTGTGATATCATAAAATACATACCTATCGGTTCTGTTTTGACCTCCATGAGTTAGCACGGTGGTTTCTGACCACAACTTCTTGCTTACTCTTTTAGGCACTATAATACTACTCAATCTCTATCCGGCAGATTTCTTCATCGTCTCAATCTTCAAGGGTGTAAAGGTAATAGTGTGACTCGGCTGTAATACTCTGAGCGGTTTCTCACCTTGGAAATGGAGTTCTCTCAGTGAGAACCATTTATTTCAGCATTCTTTCAATAAGAACTTAAGACAAATAGGTGACCACCATAACTCATATAAATAATTCTCTTCTATCAATGATTGATTAATTTTTATTCGGTTTAAACGGTGGACAGAAGTTCTGATGAAACTATAAACACGAGAGTAAATAAATAGTAATTAACTATTTTGATTCTCAAAAGTTTTCAGTACTTTTATCACTGAACTCTTTCATCTGTTTAATATATCTTTTTTGTGTTGGATGTATATTATAATGTCATGAATATATGCACTGGTCAATATGATAGGTTAATAGAATATATCTCTTAGTTTTTAATATCTTTAGAATGAAATTTTTTCTTGTCATTATCAATTTCTCACTTCATCTCCTCTCTCATCTTCATCTTCTTCTCATACCTATCTCTACTCTCTCATATATCTCTTATCTTATATATATAATATATATTATATATAATATATATATATATTATTAACTATATATATTATTATATTATATATATTATATCTATTAATAATAATTTATAATATATTAATATATACTTATTATATAATATAAATATATTATATATATATATAATATAATATATAATTATATAATAATATATATAATTATAATATATATATTTTATATTAATAATAATTAATAATATATTAACACTTAAAAAATATATTATATATATATTATATATTTATATATATAATTATATATAATATA
>JABUQX010003312.1:22500-41919 GCA_015478945.1 Trachelipus rathkii | reverse complement strand
TTTTGTTCGATAAATTTTATTTTATTTATTCGACGTCGTGTGTCACAATAGTTATATTATTTACATTATTCTTACGTAAAGGTACAGGTAAGCTGTTTACAATGATTTTGCTGTTATGTAAATCGTTTACATTTAGCGTGTTTTGAAATAATGTTAAGTTAATTATAGTTATTGCAATTAATTCGTAAGCGTTCTATATATATAAGTTATTTTTTATAATGAATGTAAGATTATATATTGATCATATTTTATCCATTAAACAAATACTCGCGATTGATCACTAAATATAATTAAAAAGTGTATCATTTTTAAGCTTTTCGTTAATGTTGAATTGTGTTTAGTATTGGAAATTTCTTTTATTATTTTCAATTTATAGTGTTTTAAACTTTTTACCTTGTCAATAATACTATGCAGTATGAACCCCTAAAGTAAAGAAATACTTCTAACACCTTCCTTAAGAAGGGAAGCATAATTAAATCTAAGTTAAATATTTTCCTTAATATGTTATATTACTGATTGTTCGGGTTCACCGTCAACTTTGGGGGAAATTTTACCTTCCCCATAAAAAATAAGTCACAAGATGTTATATTTTTATATATATATTATTTTCATAGCATATGTGGTGGGGGCGTCATAGAAATTTTGTATTATTTATTTTATTGTATAAGATTTTAGTTGTTGTTTTATTATTAATATTGTTTATTTATGTTTAATAATTTATAGGTTTTAGCACACTTGCTACTTTTTGATTATCAAATTATCATACTTAGTGATAATGTAAATGAATTCACTTAGTTTTTATAGGTCAACTTTAAACTGACTATTGAACAAATAAGACTACTGACATTTTTCTTTTACCTACGATCGTTTCTGTGTACTTACTATAGATCTCCAGCTGTACCAAACTAAAGCTCCTTGCATTCTGGTTGACTCTCAGTCGTGAAAGAACACCTACTACGGATACTGGCCTACACGTGAAAGCTACCTCTGCATAGAACGTGTCTGGACCTCAGTCAGATTCACATCCTAATAAAAGCGACGGCTATTCCCGCGATATATAATATGTATGATTTTTTAATTACGATTTATTTAAACGTCTATTAATTAATTTTAAATGCATTATCTGTACATTATTGAACTATTTGTTCGAGGCCTTAAGCGTCTTTCAACATTATTGCAATGTATATTATATTCTGGGGTAATAGATGCCAAAAAAAAAAAATATATTAACGAGGCAGAGTTATTTGTTAAGATAGTTGATTTTGGCTATATGCCCCAACCAATATAGTAGTATATAAATTTTATTTTTTTCTAAGGTTTTCATGCCTCAACAGTGTATTTATAGTTTTTATAATGATCGGTATTAAGTATCATTACTTTCTAATTATAAAATAATAAAAGGTCAAAAATTTTATGGTATGATAAATTAATGTTCCTTAGTGGTTGGATGTTAATTTTGGCTATGCACTTAATTAGTCAGTTGTCACGTGATTTCCCATTAGCCCAACTAGCCTACTTTAGGTCACCCAAATTTAACTGGACCATGAATAATTATTCATGATCCATCGTATATTTAAACGTGTTCACAGATATTTATTAAATTTAATGAATAACTAGTATTAGACCCTGATAGAGGACAGGTGTTAAAAAACCACCTACTCTTACAGCAACAAATTTTCATATATATACGTGATACTTGTGTCGACACTCACTCCAATCAGCAGACTATCATACTAACCACTGACCACGTGTTATCAGGATGGTAAAAAACATAAACTGTGATCCAAAATGAATACCCTTCGTCTAAAGAAGTATGTCACAAATTGCTATGGATATAGCGTACCAGAAATGTGTTAGAACAAGCACAGTTTGTAGCTAGTCTCGTAAGTTAAAAGCAAATTCCCATTATCATCCTAGCATCTTTTAATAGTACGCAAGGCACAGTGTGGTGTCGGGTTTGAGTCACTGTTATTCTGTAAACATAATGGTGATTAACCAAACATTATAATATATGTTCTCCAAATTTTCCTTTCTTGCTTCAACGGTATGAACACACAGGATCTTAGTCTTTACCTCAATCAGCACACTGTCGACGCCCAGATCAATCCATTTTTAATATTCTACTGCGTCGCTTTCGGCTTTTCCCAATAGGAACCCATTAATTGTCTGCCGGCACATGATACCTCTTCACTACCTCCCGGCTCTTTTCGTTTAACTGGATCAAGTCTAACACATTCTCTGAGTGGGCACGGACTGGCCCGGGTCAAATTCCGGACGACTCGCGACCAAAATTCTAACTACTCTTAGCCAATTAATTGCAAAGATCTTTTCACATACGATCTTTATCATTCGTCGCAGGTATTACCAGTTATCTCAGAGCGCTTCGCGAGCCCAAAGTGGAACGTACCGGAGCGAGCCTGGTCCGTGCAATATGTTGGGATCACTAGCTGCAATCTCACGAGTATACTTGATAACCTACACCCATTTATATACTTCAAACTATAGACGTTATCTCCGAAAGGCCTCAATAGAACCGGTCGAAACCATCCTAATTCGGCGTTTT
The DNA here is from genome assembly GCA_015478945.1 of Trachelipus rathkii. Taxonomy (NCBI): domain Eukaryota; kingdom Metazoa; phylum Arthropoda; class Malacostraca; order Isopoda; family Trachelipodidae; genus Trachelipus; species Trachelipus rathkii. The sequence goes on along the minus strand of JABUQX010003312.1, from coordinate 39,356 downwards.
CTGCATGACCCGGGGTTCGTTTTTCCCGATCGTTGAAACCAGGTGCCTACGCATTCACTAATCCATTCTACCTCGGGTTCATCACTCGGGGTAATTCAGGAGCTTACCCCGTCCGGGTCTATTAAGAGGTCGAAGGGTGGGGGTGTAAAGGAGTCATTTAGGATACTATCTTTCTAGTATTCTTTTTTAGGAGGATAGTATCAATAACACATCTCATGCTCTCGTCTCAAGGCTATCCTGTCAATCCCTGGAATCATACATAAGAAAGTTAACACTTACCTCTTGGGAAAGACCTCCTAACATCATCTCCCACCTGGGTGAAATCAAATCTAAGGATATCTTTTTAATTAACAAAATAATGAAATAATGACTTACATTCTCTTTATACATAAATAAGTTTTTATTGCCTCATGAACATGTAGACTTGTGATGTCCCGCAATCATCTCACCGGTTCAGCGCCACCGAATGGATAGACTCCAGTTACTCCGTGAACATCTTATGTAATTTTCATATTAAAACCTAGAACTTTCTTCGCAATATAGGATCAAGCCGGACCGTATTACTATCTGTACATCGGAATGCAATATGTACATGTATTATGTGCCATCAATGTATATCACTAATAACAATCTGTTAAACAAAACAAAATAGATACTTTCTATCTCTACATCTTAAATCTGTGTATCTCAGTAGCTTCTCCGTCCGATAAATAGGTTATATCAAATAATATCCATAGCTCTACTGGTATGTGCATCAATGTGGTATAATAAGTAAATATATTAACAAAATATATCAGTCACCAGATTGCATTGATGAGGTAATCTAAAACCTGCTTTCCTCCAAATATTCTAGCATTTGAATTGTTACAAACTAGACACTCTCTATACTACCACTGCAACATAGGCACTCATATTCAGCTATACTCTCTCTCGGTCGGTCCATGCCTCGATCTTTTACATATTTCTCATCTGTCTTTGCCCTTTCTCAATTTCGCGATCTGAAGAGAAGATGTTCTTTCAACTTCGCAGTAACATACGAGCTATAGCATGTCGCCTAGCGTGCAAAAAAAATTGTGAAATAACGGAAAACCTCACTTATGTTCAATTACTCTATAATCGTCTATTTCGTTGGATCTTCGAGCCAATATTTTTTGAGATATCACGTGACAACGACCTTCGATTAGAGTAAATGACTTCTTATACTGTTGACGTGTGCCAAAAAGGAAGGAAATATTATTGAAGAATACACCTAAATTAGTATCCAGTGAACCTCGCCCTATGTTCAACATCAATCACCTGCCCCGATTTTGTCATTGATAAATGACATATACTCCTTGAGCAGAATTTCGTACATCGTCTTTGGTAATATTCATCGTATACTTCGGGTAATAATAATCTACTCAACTATATATTTACTACTTTCTTTAGACGGATCAACAAGTACAGGAAAGTAAAGTATTAAGCACTGTTTAAGACATATCTTTTGCATGAATACTAATGTGATATTATTATATTCAATTTCACGCACTCGCCTTTTGAAACTATGTGTAATAATTATTTATTTTAGCCATTTTCATGTGTTATACACTTTTAAAGAAATACCAATATTTTTTATATTAATATTTATTTTGGTAATCGTAAATACACTCCAAATTGCTATAGTTAAATTGCTCATTGCTATAGACTTCAATCTGTACCAGTAATATATAATTCATTATTTTTCAGTATTAAATGATTGGAGGAGATATTCCTAGAATAGTATTCAATTTCATATAGACATTTTGTCACCATGTACAAATTCCCGCTCAAAAGAAATACATTCATTTTCAAGGGCGCATTATCTTAAGGTAATCATATTAATAATATATAAATGATATTAAATAATTGCAGTATGTTAATTTATCTTTATTATATTTTACTATATGTTAAATCAGTAATTGCAAATCCGTTAGAAATCCTAACATGCATTACGACTCTATAAATTACTTGTCATCATAATATAATTGACTATGATTTATAATTTGTAAGGTAATGATCGATCCTATTTTTTAATTGTTTAAATGAAATTAGAACGTCAAGTTTATAGTGATGAACTTGAGTCAAAAGGACCATTACTAAAGGAACAATACTGGCTGGAATGCTTGATAATTCCCTAGTTTTTTTCAACCTTACTACGCAAAACGAAAAGAGTTAGGGGTATCGCAAAGTTATTTTTTCTTCTATTCCTTCGGGCTGATGTCTAACTTGATCCAAGCTGAAAGCAACCCTCAATTGTTCATACCATCATAATTAACTATATCTTCTCCAATATCCACCCAAATTCCAGTAAATTTAAAGGAATACTAAACGAAAATTCGAAAGATATATATTTGGCTATATTTAAATCAAATCAAATTATTATAATAACAAATTTTGATTTTTATTTATTTTAATTAATAGAAATAAAACACTTTTAATATATAGGTATTAATAGATAATATATAAATATAATATAATAATATATATAATATAATTCATACTATAAATATATAGTATATATATCTATATATTATATTATATTAATTAATAATATATATAATTATATTAATAATATTAATAATAATGTTTATATTAACTGTTGTATATTAAAGTAATTAATAACCGTAATCAGCCCATGTGAATCAGTAATCTCTAACCTCTGCTGGGCAAGTATATCCGCTACTTAAAACAGATTAAGAAACGCAGTTAATTGATACTTGACCAACTAAGTTATTCCACGATGGACTTAAAAGCCATAAGATACAGCAGATCTATAAATGGTTCTTACTCCATAGTGAGTAACAAGTAAAATACAGATCATCAGCCTGATTTTCATCCATAATAAAAGGAGATAAGTGTCTCTTTCAAAAAGATGGAACGTTCTCAATTGGTCTCTTGTTTCCTGCGTACCACACTCAGGAGAGGAGCCAGATGCCTAAGCTATGAACACTAGCAGGGCAAGTTTGACCCTGCGCCGCGGAGGTGGTCGTGACCGGGATAAAGAGCGTAGGTTCATAGTGTAGCAGTATGGTGGGTGCTTATAGGGATCTAAAAGCAAGACACAAGAAAAGATACTATTGGTAGCGGCAGACAGTTTCACTTTCTTGTTACGCTCTGAATTTCGTATGGGACATAAATAGTGAGTGGTCAAAAGCACATCACACGTTAAATTCTAAGCATAGCGTGCACCTAGGTATCTATTACAGGTTCTCACAAGAATAGTATGTGATATATTACGTACAGAGGGGTAATTTTTTCATTAATTATTTTAGACACTAGACGAAGTGAGAGAAGAGTTCTGTAGAGCATAGTTAACGTATATATAAATATTATATTTTAATATATATTATTTATATATATATATATAGTATATATATATATATATATATATATAATATATATTATAATTATTAAGTATAATATTAATATTATGATATAAATAATATATATATATTTATATATTATAGTATTAATAAAGATATATATATATTATATAAATATTATAATAATATATATATATTATAATTATATACATATTATTATATATATGATATAATATAATTAAGTAATTATTATTAATAAATATATATATATTATATAGTATATATATACTATATTAATATAAAATATAAATTATAATATCAGTGGTTTTTAAAGATTATTGTAATATATGTATTTGTAGATTTTTTTTTAGAAAAAAACAGGGTTGGTGGCATTTTCTCCATTTATTTAGAGTTTCTGGTGGAACTTCTATAAGAATATATAGAAATGATTAATCTATATTGCTTGCATTATTTTTGATTTTATTGATGTTTTAGGAAAGGATTTTTTGCTTTTATTTCTGTTTATTTTTTCAGATTCGTCAAATGAGGCCGTAAATGATTATATTATTATATTCTCATTTATTCTATATTTATAATCAAATAATAGGTTATTTTTTATAACCACAAATAATTTTAGTATTTATTTATCGATAGGGAGGTAAAAAAGTTTTGGTATTAGTGCATATAGTTTAGTTTATAATATATTATAAAATATTTAATTACGGTTATATTATATGCCTAAATACCCATAAAGGGAGTTCCATTGAAAATTAAAAACAAATAAGGTTTAGGATATTTTTTATGTAACCATACGGCAGGGGCGGGTCTTACATCATTCGAGACGTATAGTAAAATTAAACGTGACTATTATTTAGAGACCAGCCCCTTATGTAAAGATTTTAGTAATTATTATAGGTAGACATATCTCAGCAAATTTATTAGCCGATATATGTTCTGCAGTATAGCTATACCATGGAACCTAGACCGCTTATTATAGTTCGGCTTTGGTCAATTGTGGCTTACGCTCGTCTGATAATATATGCATTATCATGATTTTATGCTCGTATTAGGGTAAAAACAACTGGCGATTTTCTCTTACAATTTATTTTGTTTACAATAACGGTTTTTTACCACAGGTTTAGCAACTTAATTATTATGATGAGAGCCCACGATATTTAGGAATATATAAACAAAATAATAAAGGATAACAATGGTGATCAGATAAGAAATAAACAATATTGATATGCGCGAGTACTAGAGTGTCCCATTCAACTAGTAAAAATTAAGAATTAAGAGAGAGTAAAGTATATTTTAGTAGAAAGAATATTAAATAATTAATTTAAAATAGGCCATGAATTTATTATAGAAGGAAACGACACTCACATACTGGAGCCTTTAAACAACTGAGAGCCCTGAGTCCACGCTAACACATGGCCAAATATTCAATAGATTATATATTACTAAACTGAGAATGAGGCGTAAGCACATAATAATATATAAGAATCCTGCTTATTTGGCTCCTCTATGGATGTCTCATGTCCTAATTCCGATATAGTATATTGATAATATAAAGATATATTATTATGGATCTCACGAATAACGGAAACGCCCAAACTCGGGGAGCAAAGTTTGATGTTGAGCGCCTATTTTCTAGATCTTAGACACGCCTCAAACCAGTCAAAATAATTAACCGTAAAATATTGCAGAAGTCTTTGCATTAAAACGACCCGTTTTTCTTTTGTATTTGTGCTTACAAAACTAGAAATGCTAAAGGCCTGAGATTTAAGCTATTCATTATTTTGTCAGAAAATAAATACTGTCAATAGAATCGTAAATAAAAAAGATGTCGAATTTACCGCGAGATACTGAGATCAAGACCCATTGTAGCACAAAAACTGTACAAATCACCAATTTAATAGCACTTAAGAGGCTCTGATAGGCTCCCGTTGGGATTGCCTAAAAATTTCATGTATCAAATGTACACACAGTCAACCACAACTTAATTAAATTATATTAAAAGAATAGATATTGATTGTTTCATGTTTTTTTCACCTTTATTCTACGAATCTTAAGGAGCTGTTCCACACATGAATTGCAATTGTAATAATAATAGAACAATTCAATTTAAGTTAGTTTTTTTATTCTGTTTATTCATAAATACGTAAATTGGAGCTTCTATTCAACAAGAAGACGCTGATCCTCACCATTGTGGCCTCTCTCTGTAGAATATCCAAACCACGTCAGCATAGCATAATAAATGGAATGTATAATAATTATACTTCTAATGAAGCCGCATGGGCAATTTTAGACCTGTCCCAGATCACTCTTCCCAAGAGAAGAATTTCCAATAATTATATGTTAACGAGGTCACAGCAAATGTGCCCTTCAAAAATTCTAGGTGAGTGGGCGTACACAGTCAACCTCATAATATTTAATTATAAATCCAAATAAGAATAATACTTAAGAAGGGGGACGTTTTGGTCACAGGCACAAAATAATTATCGGCCAACAACAATGTGGATGTACATAATCTTTTACAACACTGCATTGATTTCATTGGTATGGCATATAGTATACCTTATTACAAAGTACTAATAAAAAAATCTAGTACTCAAATACATGTTGTGAAATTTACATATTACGTTGCGCCCTCTCCAGCATATAGCTATATATGTCTTTTCTAATTAAGGGGGCTAAAATTGTAGACAATTTTAAAATACTGAGCCTAACGAATACTGTTTTATGCGCATAGCAAAAACAATATATATTAAATTTAAAGTTTATATATATTATACTCCTCTGCATCTGGCATTAATTTTTCAATTTTTAAACCACTAGGCAACTAGCATACTGTAATTCAAATCTTACAATGAATAATCAATTGATAGACAAAGCAACTTGTTAATACAAAACCGAACATTAATATACGGTAAGCAATTGCCAATTAAAAGTTGTCGTTTATAATTAGATAATATATTACTTAAAAAAAATAATGATTATTATAAACTCATAATATTTATATATATATAATTATTTAGATAATTGTGTTTTAAAATCAATACTAAGAATTTATTATCGTAACAGATTATGTTGAATAAAAATACATAAAAAAATAATTATATTTCGCAACAAGTTAAAAATAATAAAAAAAATCAAGAAAAATCTGAACAAATAATATAATATGTTCTTTTTAAAATTTACATGTTCTACGCAATGAAAAGATGTATATTAAATTTACAATTTATCTTTTAATTTGATTTTATTATTTAGTTTCCTTTTACATTATTAGAAATATATATATAAATTATATTAATATATATTTATAAAGACATAATAAATTTCTTAATATAAATAGTTATTTTGTAAATTAATTTCTGTAATTAATATTTTATATATATATATATAATAATTATATTATACAATATGTAATATTTTATATTATTATTTTTAAATTAACTAGTAATGTATATATATTATTCATTATAAATATCGTAATATATTAAATAAATATATATGTTTTAATACGTTTACTACCCAACCATGGACAATTTATTTTACTAGGGCTTCATAGGTCATACTACTAAACAACCATACTTCTAAATTTGCTATGGTTAGATCTGCCCTATCGCTCCTCTATATTAGGGGATATGGAGTATCGGATTGCCGAAATGTCCTCTCAACTGGAAATAGGCCATTATCTATTATCTGGACACGTATCTTAATGGTCCATATTTTCCTCTAAACGTAACCCTGGTAACGATCTGGCATTCCTCTTCCTACTCATTCATCTATCTTCCTTACTCAGGTTATCCTAATTGAGCCTTTGGGTCGCATGTTAATTACATTGGTGGGTAGGAGAGGTCAGACAACTATCATCGCTCCCGTGGCAATCACACAATGGATCATAAGTCATATGACAAGCATATGAGACAATGGCGCCACCAGGTAGAGTAGACGTTACCAATTTCGCTCGGAAGTATGTTCTGAGGCGGGCAATTTTGTTACCTGTTAGAGGCCGCGAAAGACTCGTAAAAATCGCTATAAAAAAAAAGAAAAAAAAATAAGCACGAAAAAAATATTTGCTATGTTCTTGCATATTAAACAACAACTATCATTATACCGCTCACACTCGTCTGGACAAGAAGAAAAAAGCATTTTTTAGGCATCCTGGTAAAATTTTAGATAGCGGCAATAGATCCATCGTAGCTAAAAAAACACAGAAAAAATAAGAGAAAAGATATTATTCGACTACATTGGGATTATACTATAAAATATAGCTAGAGCCTCGCATAGATTAGGCAGAGCCCTACTTTTTTAGTGTAATGAGACCTATTTAATAATATGGGTTTTATGGACAAGACCCTCTCATATCTCCCGTTTCTTTTTGGAAACAATACTTAATAGGAAACTTTTCTTATAATATATATTTTATGGCACTTTTTTGTCTTCTTTTTACTTAAAGAATCCGTTAACAGCTTTTCCCGGCCACTCAGGAAGGGTTTGCTATTAACCTGGGGATAAATTACTTCCCTAGTCTTCACCTAAAATTATGGTTTTCTCCTGCCTCCGCGAAACGCTGGGAAATGACAGTAGCGTGGGGGCTCTTCTGAAATATCGAGGCCCAAAGGCACCTTTGATCCGGGGTCCGGGAAGGCACGATCTGACGGTAGGACTAATTGCGCCCCATCCTCCGGGGAGGGTCTCCGGCTACACCCCCCGCTTTGGGCCTGCTTCCTTTTTTTGCCCGTTTTATATCTGTGCCATGGTTGCTCTAGACGTGGGGTTTAAATCCAAACTTGGCTAATACTCAGCCCTTCTTGCTCCCGTTGATTAGCGGGGGATCAGTTTGTGTTCATTTAATTCCTATCAGTTCCAGTCACGGGGTTCTTCAATGGGGTTCTCCTCCTGAATGTTCATAACTCCTCAGTCTGCGTACTTCTGAGCTCTCCAAAGCATACCAATCATCTCCGCATTTAACCCTCTATCCACTCATATGCCGATCCTCGACCCTTCATTCCTTCAACTCACGTTCAATTCTAACCCCTTTTAGCGTCTAGAATTGGCCTCGCTTAATCTCTTCCGGGGATCTATTCTCTTGTTGATTCCTCGATATGAATTTCCGGGTGAGGGTCGTCTGAACCTTTGTGAAATTAATTCTTTAAAAACCCAACCTCAGAAACTCTCTTCTCGGATAACGAGGCCTCTAACTTTCCTACTCCTTTCGACTGGTTTCTTCTCTCCTGTTGAAGCAATTATAAACACAAACACCTTGGCTTAACAAATAAACAATTAAATGCTTGAGAAAACGGTGCTAGGCGGCCTCAAAGATGAGTTCTTGTTTTAACTGCGAAGACTTTTATTTCGTCTTGCGGAGTAGACTCGCAGTTATACAAGGCGCCTCATGCCGCCCTGTGGTAATGGAGTCCTCCTCGTCATGACTGGGAGGCTCTGTTTACCCGGCTTTTGGTAGAGTCGAGTAAGAGTAGAGTCAGTCTGGCGGGTACAAAAATGCCAATGGTCGTGGAAATCGTCGTCTCACTTCTGTTTCCTGGCGAATTTTATCTCCCTCACTTAACGCCTGCCGCTGTGTCTATCGTGCGTAAATTACGGTAGGTTGGGTGAACTTTTAAGACGCACAAACAGCCTCTCCTTAATAGGGGCTCCCCCGCAATGGTGGTGACAACTGCTAATATTAATATGATATATAAATATATATATATGTATTATAGATACTATATATTATTATATATATATATATTATATTATATAATTATTAAGTATTATAATATAAGATATAATATATATATACCGTATATTAGTATATAAGTAAAATATATTATAATATATTAGAATATATATAGTTATATATATACCTAATATTATATATATAATATTTATGTAAGTTTTTTTAAAGAATCGGTATCGGTATCGGGTATCGGCAAAATTTTTGGTATCGGTATCGACATCGGTATCGGTTTAAAAAAAATTGGTGGTCAGTTGTAATGGTACGGGTGATCGGACGAAAATTTGGTGTCTGCAACCAATAATATCTAATTCTAAGAATTATAATATAAATTATAGATATATATATAATATATAATATATATGTTATAATATATAATATATATATAAATATATATAATATATATAAGTCTAGGCCCTTTTCCGTTTTACTCCATTCATACGGTAGTAAAGTAATATATATAATTACAAAATAAAATTCAAATCGTAATAATATATATATAATAAGCTAATTTAATAATATTTATATACTAATTAAAAAAAAAAAGGGAGACCCAATAAAAAGCTTAATTCATTTTGAGATCTAAGGACTTCAAAATAATTTGTACTTGATTTGTATTGTAAATAATAAAGTCGTATTGTAGAGTGATTAATTAAATATTATAAATTTCTAATAATAAAAGGGCATTAATTAATGTTAAAAAATATTGTAAAATTAAGGTATAACAAGTTACATTAACTGTTACGTGACAAAGTAATTAAAAAACAAAATCAATAAGGAAAATTATTAATTAAAGACAATTTTTAATTACATCTAAGATACTAATATTGTATCTATAATATTAGATATAAAATATTAGATTAAAAATTTAAAAAGAAAGAAGTTAGAACATGTAATGCCCTAATTAAATAACCGAAATCCGTGGTATGGTATAGTAAATGCTTAAAAAAATGAGTAACAAGATTTTTGTAAGTGTGTGCATTGAAGGTATACAAGATTTGAAGTGTACATCAACTGTAAAAAAAATTTCAGTTATCGTTGAGGGTGTGTGTGTGTGTGAGACAAAACTAAAGAAAATAGAGTTTATAAAAGATAAACTTTTATAACCAAATATCAACTATTGATCATTTTTTTTTTTTATAATTGAATAAATAATTTATTCTTTATAAGTGTGTGCGCGTAAAGATTTTTTTTTTTCAAGGAAGCTCTCAAGTCGAGATTTTATGAGTAAAAAATCAGAATTTACCCAAAATGGCGAACCATTTTTGAACAGTCATTCATGGAATCTTGCTAAAATGAAAACCTTAATTTGATGGTTCAATTAAGTACAACGATAATACACCCCCCCTAAAGTTGATTCAATTTTTGTTCTCTATTTTTTTATCCCTTTCTCTTGCTCTAATATCATCTATATATATTTGTGGCAAAAGGACACACACACATACACACCCAAGCACACCGGAAAAGCGGTATTAATTTTTTGCATATATAATATATATATATATATATATATAATATTAAAATATATAATATATATATATATTATATTATATATATATATATATATATGATATATTATAGGTAGAATATATAAATATATATATATATAGATATATAAAATATATTATATAAGTTAAATAATTGCAATAGAGTGTGGTCGTCTATGACATTGGTGAGAGTGTCGTCATGTACACATTGGAGAGGTGTCGTAGTGTACACTTGTGAGAGTGCGTTCAGTATCACATTGAGATGGTTGCTATTGCATCCAAAAACACACACACACATTTAAGAAAATTCATATATAAATATATATATATATATATATAATTATATATATAATATTTTATTTAAATATAATTAAAAATAGTATATATTATATAATATAGTATAAATATATATAAGTATGATATATAATACAATAATATAGTTATTATTGTGGTGGGTATGTAGCGATATATAGCGAGGTTATATGGAATAATTATACTTGAGGTCATTCGTCAGTATTAAAATGTAAGATTAAGATGGACTAAAATTAGTTAAAACTATAGACATTTCCAAGAATTGTGAAAAAATATCATCAGTAATCATAATTTAATAAAAGGGAGAATTGAGAAAAATAAAAAAAAAAAAATTGAAATCGAAAACAAAATTTCTAAAAGACTGGAGTTTAAAGTGAAAACAATGGACTTTAAAAATTAGGAATTTTTAATAATCTTTAAATTTTCTCCTATATATCAGAGGGGGCACCCGCAACTTTTTTCGTCAGCATCGAATTCCTAAACGTTCGTAGTTCCGCAACTTGTTTCTGCTTCGCCGTCCGCTACGCAATTCCGCAATTTCGCACTTTCTTTTTCGCCAGTCAGCTATGACTCGAAATCCGACAACTGTTTTCTCCAGTCAGCTATCGCAAATTAGCTAATTTCTATCGCTAATAATTTTTTTTCACTTACAAAGCTGCCAGTCGCATACCATTATTGGCATAAAAACTATTTAGATTAAATTAACCTACATTATATATTATTTTATATGTAATGTTATTTTATATATAACAATCTGGTTTATAAATAGTTTTAATAAATAAATAATATATATATATATATAATATATATAATTATATTATAATAGTATATATATATAAATAGATTAATAGTATTATAAATAATATTATATATAATAGAAATATATATATCTACCTTCCCCTTTCTTCCCAAGACTGGGAAGGTGCTTACTCTCCGAAAAAGAAAAGATGTGAAGAATATGGCAAGTCAATATACCTATAGTTCCTAAAATCGTATTGTGAGCTCGTCGCAGTCCACAAGCCACCTAGAGCATCCGGACAACCGCGACGGACCCTAAATAGGGCATCTCGCAGTGTGGGTTCATCCTTGGCCCAGGTGGCCAAACCATATACTATTACAAACCCCCCGGACATTCACGGTCCTATTATGCACTTCTTCTCGCTCTGCCAACTACATTGTTCCCCAGCATTCTTTATACTGAATCAGTCAAAACTGTTTGTTCGTTTCCTAGCCGTCCGATTCCCAAAACACACTGGTAATCCCTTAACTAACCTATTGTCATCATCCTTTCCACATGACAAGCCATCCGCGTACCTTGTCATTTAATTCTTCATTATGCCTTCTTCCACAACACAATCTCTAATACGTTTCATTCCTCATTTTATAATTCTCACACCTACACGCCCTAAAGATTGTCCAATCAAGACAATCGGTCGATACCTCTTATTACAGACCATATTCCCACTAACACTATCATAATACTGTGGTAACGGAACATCTCAGAAGCACCCTAGTGCACCAAGACTAGCCGCTTCATCCACAATATTTAAGTTGCGACAGCCACCTTCCTTCGATTACCAACTTTCTACTACAACCTTGCATAATCTGTTCCGTATCATCCAACAATATCCTAAATATTAACTTCACACCGAGGAGTGTCCGTACCTCAACGAGCTCAAACCGAGATGTCCCTCACTCACAACCATAGACCGCCTCTATCTACCTACTCACACCAATCTCTCTACCCAATCTCTTAACCTCTTTCGAACCACCAACATGCCAATTCATCGCATATAAGTAGGCACCTTTCACTTACTCTTTCATTCTCCTCTTCAACTACCTTGCACCGCCACCTCTAATTCTTCATAACCCTAATCCATATTACTAATTGAGAAAACCAAGGAGAACATACCAGTCCTGCATCACTCCCGCTATTAATGATAACCTAATCACTTTATCTGTACAAGCTTCTATCGCCATACATAAGTTGATCCAATCAGAATCCTACACACACCAGTATAACACGTAACCGCCTAGGCTTCCCTAATAATGCCTATGACGCTGTTTGCAGAATCATAAAACATAAAATACATGTTATCTCTCCCTCATATCTCGAATCATTTGTTTTAAGTAAATGTTGAATTTCACGTCACGCATGCTCTAACAATCCTAAACGCACCTTGTTCTGTACCAATTAGTCCTCAGCACGTCGCGTTGCACTCTTTTGGACCAAAATACCAGTACTCGATACTATCTTCCCTACAATACTAATACCCTAATCCCCTAGTAATTCAACAGTTAACACTCGATCTAACCATTACTACTTAAACTAAAAGGGACTATTGCATGCACTCTTCCAAATACCTGGTCGAATAATGTCCACTCCATTATATGCGCTTGGTTAGCACAATTTCCAAATTCATCTCAAATCAACATCGCACTGCCGTTCTGTGGCGTCACCAGCAATCATCTATACCTGCCAGATTTCCATTCCTTCAACTCCAGTTCATACCTCATTAACGTCTCCTTATTAAGACTCATCCCATAATAATCTTCTTCTGCACCCATCCAACCCCCACACACATTCACCATCACCTCTCATTACTGACCAGTTATACGATTTTCGAATGTTCTTCGGAACGAGGCGCCACGGGATCACAGTCGTTTATCTAACGAAAGCACCATGCCTTTCATTATTCTGATCATTGTTCCTCTTATTTTCATTTACCTCCGGTCCTCAACTGAGAGCGTCTATCCCTTGGAATCGCCATTCATGCTCTCCATGAAATCTGTTCATTTTATCTTTTTTCCTCCTACGTCACTTATATTCTTTTCCTCTTTATTAATGTCCATAACTCTTTCTTTGAAATCTTTCATATAATATATATATATATAATAATAATATAATATATATAAACAGATATATATATAATAATTATAATATATATATATTATATATATTTATACTATAAATAATATATAAATATATAGACAATCTAAACACTCCGCAAGGAGTTTCGCAATTTCAGTCCGACCAGTCTCGATAAAACAACTCTCAGTAGATTTTCGTCCTTTCAATAAAAAACATGCAATCGTCTCACAGCTCAAACGCTTCCCAAAGAGCTACATACAAGGACGTACTATCTGTTGGTGTGCAAAGGTGGAGGAGGAGGGGGAGCGGTGGTGCCTAGAGCTGAGCTGAATTAGTAGGCAATTATGTGGGTTGTATAATAAAACTAATAATTTAATATTAAGTATTTATATAATATATAATATATATATTCTAATATTATTGTAATATATAATAAATATATATAATATTAATAAAATATATATAAATAATATAATATTTAGAGGTGTCCGGAATTCCGGCCGGAATTTGAACTTTTCTCGGTTCGTTTCGGTCGGAATTTTTCAAAATCCGCCGGAACCGGACTACTATGTAACGATATTAGAAAATGCTGAAGGGATTTATTTTTAACACATCACATCGAAATATGTCAAAATGAGAAAGGAAAAGCAAATTGTACTTTTTCTAAGCTCTAAAACGTTTTAACTACAGTAATTATTAAAAAGTACTTCAAATATCCAAAGTATAGATAATTAATACTCATTAAATTCAATTTAAACAAAATTATAATATATATATTAATATAATTATATATGATATATATAAATATATAATTATTATTAATAATATAATTATAATATATATAATATATATTTATTATATCTAAATAAAATAATATATAAAATTATATATATTAATAAGATAATCTGCATGCCATCACATGTAGATGTAATAATGTAGGTATTGATAATATATATTTATATAAATATATTAATAATAATATATTATATAATAATAATTATTCTATTAATAATTAAAATATAATATATATATATATAATTATATTATATATATATATATATACATAACTTGCAGCTTTATACATAAATCAATTTTTCATAACTGCCTCTAAGCCGATTATTAAGAATAAATGACTCGTTGAATTTAGTCTATCCATATATCTTAGTAAAGTAAATCTGAACATGCATAGATAATACTCAACGATTACATGCTGAAACTCAAATTTATCTGTTATAAAGCTGGTAACATCACTTTTACGAAAAAATGATATTCTTACTATGAAATAAAGATATTTGGTGAAGATGGCTACAGTTCTTAGCTTCTCGCTCTTCAGCGACGACGAATGCTGTTTAGTCATGCAAGAAATTATATATTTCTGACAGAATTGACTTAATTTGGTGGTCATTGATAATGGCAGATCTATTTTGTTGCGTGGGGACATGAATTTACTCATGTGACTGTTGTTCCACGGCTTCGTATCTTATATCGGCTTTTGGTGTCATCTTAATCATGAAAACATGAGCTCCTATTACTACATATTTTACTTCATGATATTCTCTTGGGAGAATGCTCCACTGTTCTGAATGGCGATGTAATTAATGTTGGTGAACTACCTAGTTCATTTTTGTTGCATACTACACTCTATAAGATTTTTAACATTTAAATAGTAAAAAAATCTGAGAAAATAAAATTAAAATTTTGAATTATATCAGACAAATCTGTAATAAATCAATAAATACTCAAAATATGTTTAAATATAAATATTATTTATTGAATTAATTTTATTATATTTTTATACAATATATAAAAGAATAAATATAAATAAAGAATATAATTAAAATCATTTATAATTATATATCTTATATATTTAAATATTCCTGAATATATATAATATATATAAATAAATTAAATTTAGATAATATATAAATAAATATATAATATTTATTATAATTTCTATTTATCAAATTATATTATTTTTATTATTTATTAATAATTACGAAATTGAATTAATACATAAGGTAAATTGATAGTAGAATTCTTTTTTAACAGTTCGAATTAAAGCGAAAGGTTCAGGAGAAATTCCGGGCCGCGGAATTGTGGGGCTGAATGTTCCGCTTAAGTCCGGTCCGGCCGAACCACCGAAAATTGTCAGTTCGGACCCTAATATAAATACCTAACATAAGAATAACGCAGTGATCAGGGCTGTTGTCTCCTCCTTCCCTCCCGTTTCCGTTGTTACCCCATGCTGCAAGGCATCTTAAATTTCAAGAGTCATATTTCAATTCAAGAAACCCGGCCTTCAAAGGTCATATAGTCAGGGATGATTCTAGCTGAGAACATTAAGAGCCACAAACGAAACACATCCACTAACAGCGGTAGGGGGGTATCAGGTGGTATGTACTTGAGAAAGAGGTCCTCCCAATCAGATCTTTCTGTCTGCTGAGGAATGAAATACAGAATGGGTCCTTACCTCACTTGTCGAAAATCTCAAAGTGCCTTCTTCAAGTCCCTCATGGTGGCGGAGCCAGAGTCTGTTGCATTTCACCTTAATGTAGATGGAAGGGTCGTTTCACTCTGGATTCCTCTGCTCTTCCAGGCGGCAACCATCACTTATGTCAGTAGACCATAATAGGATCACGTTTTATCAGCACTACTGAACCCGTCTTCCGGAATATCTCCCCTTCATCCATTCGGTCGAACCAACGCCGAACTAGTTTGAAATAAGGTGTAGGCTTGCGCGTTATGAGCAGCTATCTATTGTTCCAAAACATGTTGTGTTGACGAGAACCATTATCGCTGAGAAAATCGACCTCGAAAATGGTAGGATAGAGTATTATCTATAATGTACAGCTCATTAAATATTATATAAATACCATAAAATAATATTACAACCGAATATAGAATATATAAAAATAATATTATATAATAAATAAATTATATATATAATATATAATGTATTATTAAATATATATATAAAATATATATATATATATATTAATAATTAAGTACACAAAATTTTTTTTAGCCTGTATTAGAAATCACTGAACTTTCTAATAAGGACAAATAATAGAAAAGAATATTGTGCGTTCAAGTCAATAAAA
>JABUQX010003312.1:0-17500 GCA_015478945.1 Trachelipus rathkii | reverse complement strand
GCCGCAAGCAAATTTTAGCAAAGTCGAAATGAAATAATCTCATAAACCCTAGCCCTGTGAGTATACTCAGCAATTCAGAAGGGACAATTGAAAAAATAGAACTAACTCAGATATTCCACTTTGTACTCCATCCTAGAATTTGAGGAAACGCGCAATTTACAAAGCAACGGGAGGTTAAATTAAGTACAAGACCGCGACTAAATCTCGATTGACCAAGAATTACAAAGAAAGAATCAGGCAAGGGACGGTTAGAACGGCGGAACAGTCCGAAACTATATGATGACTTACGACTTTCGAAAAAGAAGAGTATTCTCAACAGAAAGGACCTTTATGTGAAATAAATTTTCATTGTATTTTTAGCTGTTATTTTAAATCCTATACCATTAGTACCTTGTGTTGCAAATTATATTAAGACCGATAATAGCCCTTGTGGCAGGGTTCGTGAAAGGAGGGGTTTGAAAGTTAAACGTTACCATTAAGAGTAGGTTCTGTTGGTGCGAGTAACTACAGTGCTCGTTCTTGTGAGTTTATGTTAGGAATGGTGAGCAACTGGAACGAAATGCTTGGCTTAAATATTAGAGATATCATTGATGGATTGAAGGGATAGGTGAATGCAGAGCGTAGTAGGAAAGTTTCGAATATAGGAAGGTGGCTGGAGCAATTTAATCCTTGTGAATGTTAAAGGACTAAGTTATGAGTGTGCTAGGGTCTGCATGAGGGTATGCTGCTTCTCGTGTTAATGTCAGTAGTAGTGGAAACTTATGGCTCTGGAATAAGAGGTAAATCGATCAGAAATGCCAAATGATGTTAATGGATTAATCCTAGGGTTGTGGTTGATTGAGGTCGTAAGAAGAATTGCTAATGAGGAATGAACGCATTGGAGCTGTGTGATCTGAAGAAGCGATAGAAGAGTAAATAAATGTAAGTCATTGAAATAGTATTGGTCATGTTTTGAAAGAGCATTGAATTATAGTCGGTTGCGTTAAGCGGATGTATAGTGGCTGGATTGAGTCAGGAATCGACCGGCTGGAAAGACCGAAGAAAAAGTTGATTGAGTCAGTAAAGAAATGTCTGGAGAAGAGGATGTGGTTTTTGCAGGAGGGCGAGAAGAAGGTTGCAGTAGTAGGGTGAACTGGCAGAGTTTATGTGAGGGGTTATGTTGGCCACCTGGCGCCACGGCGATTTGGACCCTACATTGACGAGGTGCCATTATGAGGTCGTCGAGGAGATCCGGTTTGAAGCTTTTTAGGGTAGCATGTTTTCTGACTGCGGCGAGTTGCTTTCTTTTCGAGGACTGTAGGGAGCGGGCTTTCTTTTCGACTACTATGCGTCATGCTTCCTCTACTACTCTTCTGATTCTTCCAGTGTATGTGTCTCACCTTACCGCTCGTCTTAAGGAGAGAAGTGGAAGTGATGATATATATATTATATAATTTTATATATATATAGTTTTACTAATTATAAGTTTTATATATATATATATATTATTAATATATATATATATTATATACTACTATGTATATTATTATATATATATATATTATATATACTATCAGGGTGTTTGAGCTATAGTCGGCAGCCGTTGGGAGCCGCGAGGGGTTTTCGGCAAGGAGCGGAAGCAGGAATTTTGAGGTTCGTGGAGCCGGAGCCAAGACACCAATTATTTTTACGGCTGCGAGAGGAGTCGGGTCGCAAAGAAAGACGCTCTCTGGCTCGGCAAGGTACAAAATTAAGTATATTAATTTTATTTTATACCAGTATATAAATATATATATAGCTATCTATAGTAGTAGTTAATTATTTATATATATATATATATATATATAATTTAAGATATATTTGCTGCTCTTGTATAAATGAACATATATATATATTTATGATAAGGTAAATCTTATATAGATAATTAATATATATATTTATATATATTATATACTTCTGAATTTTTATGGCTCCGAAGGTTAGTTATATATATATGTGCATATATATGTATATTATATCTTTATATCGTCATATTAATATATTATATATATATATATATATATATATATATAGAGTATATATTATATATCTATATATATATATATATATATATATAAGACGTCACTGACATTTTCGAATATGAAATAAGTTAACCACGATTGATGGGAAACAGTCGTTCATCATGCTTAACAGAGGAGCTTACCGACCACCAGTATACTCGTGAGGGCCGCACAATACATCTACTGAATCCTTTAAATGTAATGTCGCAATTTAAGCGCTTCATTTCAGACATTCGTGCGTCGTAGTTAAAAAGAAAGAAAAGCAAAAGCGTCTTCAGGCAATAAACACTTTATTTATCAAAAACTTAGACTAGAGTATTTGCTTTTTTCAATTGTCGAAAACTTGTTCAGTAAAAAAAATTTGAAATAATTCAAAATACAGGTGTTTAAAATTTAATTTAGTTGGTCCACAGTATTTTTTTTTTTTTTTTTTTTTTTTTTTTTTTTTTTTTTTTTTTTTTTTTCTTTTTGCTACAGTAAAGTATAATTGACATATTTTCTTTTTTTTTTTGAAACTGGAAGTCTTTAGACAGGGAAAATAATCGTAAAAAGAGTTCTAAAAGAACGCGAGATGATAAGCAACAAATCAATAAACTTATAGAAATTGTTAAGGAGCCTTCGCATTTAAAAAATTATGCCTGCATAAAGGGACAAAAGCGTAAAATTATTGTTTCGCGTTTAATAGTTAAATAGGGTGGACGAAGATATAGAACAATCTTAACTAAAACGCACAGCTTTAAAGATAATAATCTATAATATTTCTAGGTAAATAGGCACTACGTTGCAAATGTTTGAAACAACTCAATAAAATATCCAGACTTTGTTATGACGTTATTTAAATAAATTTGAAATGAAATAAGAGGCAAATAATTAGCTTTGCTATGGATAAAAACATGATCATTACGATTGAAAAATTAAATAGGACAATGGGATGAGGAGCAAGGTACTGGATGTCAGAATTTTACTTTTTTAATGCACTTATTACTTTAATTGTTCATTTTACTTGAATGGTCAAAGACGAAGAATCAATAGTTGTTTTTCAGACAATGACAACTTGACCAAAACTATGAAGAGAACTATTGTTCCGGTCGCTTAACATTGCAAGACACACAACAGTATGTATAAGTTCACACTATTGTATGACTGTTAGCAGTACGTGATGGTTCTCTCGATATTCAGACAGAAAAGTTTAAAGCAAGCTCTGACGATAAATAGCAAAAGCAGCAGGTACCCCAAATTTAATGGAATTCTAAAGTGGCAAGCTGGAAAAGTGGCATCTTAAGTCAAGAGACAAATGAAATACTGTTATGCTCGAAAGGTTTCTGCATTAAAAGACATATTATAGCATGTGGGCTGCAGTATCACTGAACTTTTCTCTGCTCCGTGGAACCAAATAGAAACCCTCAAGATATTCTAAATCACCCATACTTCAACAAAAAAATACTCAATCAAAGATTGACTGTAGGAAAGTTTTATAGAGAAGGGTTTTGCAAATGACATAAAAATTCCATGGAAAGAAGGTTAAAATATGTTAATGTAACAAAATTTTTTGTCGGCCCTCTTTATTATCCACAGTTTCGAATCTCCTAGAATTGAACAGATCTGATATTTAAACAGGAAGTTCTTCTGTTTAAACAGGACTTAAATATAAATAAGCATTTATCGACCAGAAATTGGATCGGAGTCAATAGTTCAGCTTAGTTTCCAGGAATCCTCCTCTTGTTGTATCTTGTTCGAAATGAAGAAGTAAAATCTTGAAACTCAATACATTGGAGTCAGAAGCAGCGATCTGAAAAAGAAAACTCTGCGGTTAAAAGACCTTCAAACCTAAAAAAACCTCTATGATTAAATACCCAATAGTGAATTTTCCGAAAAGGCATTAGAGATAAATAATGAAATCGACCGGAAATCCAAGTTATCAGTTAAAGAGACAATTTCCTAGTATTAATATAAAATTTTGCAAGATCGGCTTTGATCTATACAGTTTGCCTCTAGTTCAGTGAATGTGACGCAGCTCTATCTTTCTCTTTAGAAATAAAAAGATCGGATCTAAGACTCGTTAAAGGAGGATTTTATTAAGGTTTTATACTTAAGAACAACTGTTTTGATAAATTTATTACATATGTTTCTCGTGCAAAAGAGAATATATTTTAAAATTTAGAAAAAAAAATGATTCTCATAATTTTTTATTTTTAATAAAAAATTTGTTGTTGATAAAGTAATAATAAATAATGTTAGGCAGCTTCATGAGTCTCAAAGAGGAATTGATGTTTAATTCAGTATGAAACTGCAAATGTGTGTGTGTGCTTTAAAAAAAAAAAAAAATTTTGAATACAAATTATATTACGAAATATGAGGCGCAGATTCATCGTTCAATAAAGGAGTCAGTAATAAGTATTCTTTTTCATTGTATTTCACAAAGACCTGTATTTTCAAAGTAAATATTTTCTAATATTTTAAATTCAATAATAAAGATGTCATTAGTTCCATACATCATTTTCATCAATAAAACTTTGTACGGATTAATGATCTTTCATAACCTGTAAATGGAGATATATAACTAGAGCCGGAGAGAACAAATTTGAAAATGCGGAGCTGGGTTGAAGCGTAGGCCGTAGCCGTAGCGTAGGCCGTAGCCGTAGCGTACGGAAAGGCGTAGTGGAGAGGGTAAGGAGTCGGAAGCAGTCGGAGAAAAAATTGTGGGTTGGCAGACTTTATGAGATACATATAATATATTATATATATTATATATATATATCATATAGTATATATATATATATATATTATATATATATATATATTATATATATATTTATATAGATATGATATATATAATTTATACATATTTTTTATATATGAATATACTATATATAGGTGATAATTTGTTTAAAACTACAACTTATCATCCACTATCTCAAAAACTACAATAGCTAAGGGAAAGAAACATTGTTGAAGTCGTGACAAAAATTTATTTTGACTGCAAAAAAGAAAATTTCAATCTTCAAAATACATATTCTACAGCGAAATACGAATACACTTCTTTGGATCCTTGTAAATTTTACGTTAGGAAAAATGTAAAACAATTAAATATAAATAAATAAAATAAGCTATTCAGCTATTTTTTTTTAGGAGCAGGGGACATAGTGTATGTGACTATAATTATAATAGTTATATATAATGATATAATACTTATATTATTATATTAATATATTAGATATATATATTTTATTAGGTTTTATACCTGTTACAGGAACTATTGTAGCTTATTTTTTTAAATTTCGCCAATGATAGGGCGCTCATGCACGGGACATCAGGGAGGACGTTTGTCCATTACCCTAGGTTTGGAGGGCGGTTAGACCGACGGAACCACAATATGCAAGACGGGAAGGTTCCGGAAAGAACCTTCCCAGAGGGGGGTGAAGTTTTGTTCCCGTAATTCGAGAGACTCCACTATTCCTTCCATAGCACGTATATATCGGTTCAAAAACCTATGAGGAATTGGGCAAGTTATCTCTTATCATGTAAAAAAAAAAAACATTTTAAAAAGGTTCTTTTATTTTATAACAGCCGAAACTAATAAATGGTCTCTAAATAGGCTTTTCTACTCATATTACTATAAAAATTCATCAGAATTAATGTTTTTTATTTTGATTTTATATTTTTATGTACATATTTTCTATCTAGAAATTTTACAGATTCCAGCAAATGTAATTCCGTATTTCGCTTGTAGGCTATATAGTTAAAGTTTTGAGAGTATTATTTTTTATTTTTTTTTTTTTTTTATTTGTTGTGTTTACATTTGACGCCGCTTCAACCTTGACCGCACTTCAGCAACTGTAACCTTTTCCCTGTAAGCGTATTGTAAGTATTTGAGATATGATTGATGCTTTTTAAACCAAATTTAACCTAAATTAAATAATTAATATATATACTATGATAGACATTAGTATATATATATACTAATATATATATTATATTATTATATAAATTTATTATAATTATATTATTTATATTATATATATACTATACTATAATAATATATATATTATTTTATATATATATAATTATATATTTTTATATTATATATCATTCATACATATATATATATATATTATTATATATATTATATATATATATATATATATATTTATATTATTATATTATATACTTATTATATTATATTTATTATATTAAAATTGCGGAACATACTTCCGAGAATCTAGTCCGAACTATCATAAACGAAGTTATCTCATTTCAATTGCATTTTGAAAATATAAAAACAATCTTAATTATCGGTTCGACTCAGTAACATGTAGAATGATAGTTATAAAAAGACTTTTTTTTTCTGCGACTTCATCGTCTTGATCAGCTCCGATCAGGAATATCTTAAGACGTTGAGATCGACTGTTGACCTATGCCAATTCGAACGTCTGTAGTAACTTGTTGTCACGTTCGATCATAGTATTGACTATTTGACTTTATAAATAGTGATATACAAAGAAGACTTGTCAATATTTGATCATATATGCATCGAGACAACTTATTCGATGAATAAACTGTTGGAAGATTTTCCTAATTAGCGTCCTCGCATCAGTGTGGGTATGATTATTGTTCCCAGGCTACTTACATCGCAAATGTGTTTTAACTTTACGAATGTGTATTTACCTCCGATGGGAAAATTCGTATTGCATAAGAACCCGAGATCGGTATGCAGTCAGCTCCAAGCAGACCTAAGATGAAAATAAGGACTACGTAGGAAGAAGAAAGAAAAGAAATGTAGAAAATGAGAAATCGTCCCCAGCACACCTATGCTTAGAACGAAGGAGGCATATTACTCTTGAAGAATTTGGTGGTAGAGAAATAGCAAAGATGTGGACGCTAGAAACGAAAAACATAATCATAACAAGAATGATGAAATGCATAAAGATGTAAAAATGAGAAAAAATTCCGGTATTTTCCAGATTTTCCGTTGATTATTTTTTGTAACTTCAATGACAGAGAGCGACGCTTGTCAGATTACGAAAAGAATCTAAGACGATAATGGTATTGTTGAAAGGATCGAGACAAGGATCGCCGAATACGAAATAAGTAATATCAATAAAGTATAGTAGGTAAAAATGAAAAGAATACGTGTCGAATCCCCAGATGATAGTCTGCATTCAATTAGCGATTGCGAATTATTTCTCTGACATAGTCATGTCTTGAGACACAGGGCTCAACAGTCTAAAAAATTTTTAGTATCATGTGTTCTACCTTGAAACAGCGGTCACTGAATGTACACGTTGAACATCTCTCAGTGACATCTTTTACATGGGAATTGCGGGACGAAGATGAATCCGTAATCTCTCATTTGAATGATATATTCTCCATGAGCGATGCTAGTACCAGATATAAAAATTTTTTTTTCTGGATGTGATAGATTAAAAACAAGCAAGAATGCTTCAGAGGTCAATTAACCTGCAAGCCCGTTGCAATTGCATAGAGAGAATGTACGTTGGAACAACTCAAACAGGCAATCTGGAGTACTCTTAAAATTTCAGACACAGAACTTGGTGTTTCATAACGCGATTGGCAGCAAGCACTTCTACAAATAGTGATAAAGGCTTGTCAAGAACTTACCGGATACTCCATTGCTAAGTACCCGTCACTCATAATCATACAATAAAATGTATGGATAATCATGCCCATTTATGTATCTTCTGATCTCTAACCAGAACTGTATAGTTACTCTACTCCAAGCCTCCTTTGATAACAATCCATCAACCATGGTGACTATTCATCACCAAAAACCATCAATTAAGCGAGTCATTCCTCTCTAGCATCTGAACAGGTAGTATTCAATATCGACTCAGGGCAGATACCAGTCAATAAAAAGACCATGAGAGAGGAAGAGTGATATTGAAGAGAAAATAGTAACAAAAAGCGAGGAGGTTACTACACAGAGATCAAAGACCTTAGGTGTAATTGCATAGCGACCGTTGTTGAAGCGAGCATGGATGCAAGATCAAATTTTCGCTCTACAGTGCTCTTGAACGTCTAGAGGCCGACGAGCAATGAGGTAAAAAGATGTATAAAGATAGATCAGAAGAACAATACAGGATCTGAATAGTTAATAAACAAAGATACACCACACATTGCTGTCGTGTATGAACGACATCAGAGAGCATCACTTCGACGACGTCGAGAGAGATGAATACAATTCTGGCAAATTTAGGACGCGAATGATAAGAAAGACGATAGCCTGCGTATACAAGTCATCAAAAACCGTGGGCAGTTAAGTTCAAGGGAAACGCGAAGTTAACTGCACGGAGATCGTTTCGTATGAGGAAGAATGCATCGCAGAGCGTATCATGATCTTCCAAGACAAAGGACTAACCTTGCGGTCTACCATGACAAATAGTTGAGAGTGAGAGATTCTTTGTGGATGCCTTCTGATCTGGGGAATTTTAGAGAGGCAAGGACAGGGTTTAAATACTTGAGGGGAGGCTAGAAATTACTTAGATGATATCATAGTAGAAAAAGCCAATGGAATTTGTATTTTTCACTGAGATTTTGAGTGGCAGTTTCAATCTGCAGCTACTCATCCGCATTTCAATACTTCTGTCTCGAGATAGGTCTTCGGAGTTGTAGGTTAAATGAATTGACCTTTCCATTTTTTTCCTCCGTCAATGGTCCGCGGACCCCCCTTCCTATTATACTGTATATTAAGAAAATGAAATTTCATGTGTAAACTCTTCTACATAATTATAATAACGTGTTTCAACCAACCATTCTGTAGCTTATATTAAGTAGAAGGCCGATTATTCTCAGATTGTTATGCATTCAAATATATATAATACATACTTAAAATATTATATATCAACACACCTACTTCTAGACCATTAACAACCTTACAACATCATATATTACCTACTACTCGATATCCCGTATGTATGTTTAGTATATTTATAACTATATATATTATATAGGTTTAAGATAAGAATTGTTACCTGCACACATGATAGCTGATGTCCTGGCGTTGTCGTTTATAGTTTATAATAGAAGGCGAATAAGGAGAAGACTAGGTGATTTAAGTTGGGTTTTAGATATAGTATATAAGGTACTCGACCCCTAATCATATCCATCCTAGTCTACTTGTCTATTACATATTTATAATGCCTGATGTGCATGCCTCGGAGGATCGTCGTGATCACTCACGATACATTTACATCCTTCATAATTTTCGCGGTATTATATGTTACTCGAATGTGGAAATTGAGGATACAAACATGTGGAAAAGTCAGAAGGTTACACATAATAAATGGTATCCTCTATTAGAGAGATTGTATGTTAGAAAAAAGAGAAGAAAAAAAAAAAGAATGAATGGAAGATGTAATTAGAAGGGCAGAAATTATTATGGTTTGCTACGGCGATAGTGATAAAACTGAGGAGACAGTAGGTAATATATCGGTAAGAACGTAGCAGGTGGAAAGAACTTCGGCAATTGTGTGATCGTCAAAGGTAGAGACGATAGTAGTGTAGAATGAAATAAGGTGTGGTGAAACACTTGAAACAATACCAAAGTACGCAGTGTCGCGACATTCGAGAAGTACGTTGTAACTTGGTTTGCTATTATAGAATGAATCATGTATTCTTTTAACTAATAAAAGTTAAGGTTAAGTTCATAGTTTATATTTAGGTATATATATATGCCAATTATTTTTATACTTTGGGGTTGAGGTTAGGTTATATTAGGTTATTTTAGGTGTTGGGGTTGGCGGGAGGGCCTGGACCAGACGATTTTTGTCCCTTTAACCACCAAGACCACACTCCCATCCTTCAGTATAACATTCTTTCACATATTACAACCCTTTAGGCTTACAATTTTTATGGCTTTACTTATTTATATTAGGGTACACACCCAAATATTAAATAATTTTATTAATATATAAAATTAGATATAATAAATATGTCCTGATAAGAAATTCTAAATTGCGTATTTATAAATTTATAAGTTATGAAAAAGGTCAATAATAGGTATTATGTGTTTTAGGTTGTGAACGTAACGGGTCCTTACTTAGAGTTTAGGAAATAACGTTGAAGTCAGGTTAAGTATTACGATTACTTTCTTAGGGAGTAATTATAATCTTCAATGATTTTTGATAAGATATGGGTACTATTAGGTAAAGTAAGATGATAATAGCTTTAATTCACATTGATTAGATCATATTATATATATTTAATACTTTTATTCATTAGTTTGAGGGATTAATACTCTGATGTAGCTTAGGTGTTTATATATGAGTGTTATTTCAAAAAAGGTATATGATAGTTATCATTATATATATATTATTATATTATATAACTAACTTTTTACTTCAGACATATGGATTTTGATTAGATAAATTCGTTGGGATAAATTAAAGTTACTAATTGCAAGTGGTTTGGAAAATATTAGTATTTCTGTGTTAAGAAGAGGAGGTATGTGTGTACTAGATAATATCTTTTTCTTTTATAAATTCCAAAAACACAAGTCTTATATTTATGATATATAATTAACTATAGAGTTGGGTGTACATGGTAAGAGATGGTTTCGAATTTTAAAGAGCTATGTAATTGATTATGTGTTAGTTCATCGTAGTGAAGAAGTGATTGAATGTTTATTTGATTTAAGATGTGTGGATGTTAAACTAGTTGAAAGTTGGATATATTTTTTAGGAACATGGAATTTAATCGGTAAATCATTTTAGTTATTATTAATAATATGTAATAATTTCTTAAATAGTTATATCAGTGGGGGCTGTGGCTAATGGATGAAGGAAATTATATTATATTTTGGATTAGAATTACGGATAGACAGTGTTTACTATATTTGTAAACACTTAAGAGTGAGTAATAGTAATATAATATATTTATTTATATTAAGATTTAATTATATTGGTTGAACATAAATATATATAGCTATATTTATATAGGTATATTATTATTATTATATACGTAAGTGGTTAAAGTATAGCGCTCTCAAGTAATAATAGATATTGTAATATGAACAAAGTATGTATAATTACTGGTAAACACATATTCTAGTGTCCAGTGCACATCAAGGCGATTTAAGGAAGCAGTATTGTATAGGTGTGGGAGGCAGGTGCAAACAATAAGTAAGGTTAGCATTAAACGGATTTCGTCATACAGTAGAAGACTAAAGAGATTTAACAGGAGTAGGTGGAATGAGTAAGCGCAGATGCTTCACGAAGCACACGGCGCTAAACCAGCTAATAAAATACAACAAACACATATAAAATATAGCCCCTAAGTAAGAATACGGACTGGGTGCCTCTCGCTCATATACAAGCAATAATAGAGATCACGACTTTCAATAAGAAGAGTCATTGCTAGGCATATATGGTTAAAGGGAACTTCACTGTGGGTGCTTCTCAAGATTATAGTACTATAAAAGGATGATTCATACGTAGCGCACGACAGAAGAGAGAGCGATAAAACGCCCACAAGTGAACAGTATTCAGCACACAGTTTCACAGAAGACCACATTTCAACACTACATGGGGGACACTTATCACCATTTTATTGGGAATTAGGCAAGATCTTACTGTTGAAGGCGTAAGTTCGGACAGGAAGTTTGCTAACGAATGGAGAAATAAGGGGTAAACTCGCCTGCTGGCTGTTAGTCACACTAAAATATTACTCAGAGTGGATGGATTGGTTGATATTTGTAACTGAATGACAAATGAATTATGTGAGGTAGAGCTGGTCGCGAAGAGAAGATTCATACTTTCGAAAATCTGCTGCCAAACTAATATTTCAAATTGGTCAGGTCAGATGTATTAAATGTGTTGATATGTGACATTGTGTAGGGTGTGGGTTTTGTTCTGGTTGTCTAAGAAAGGCCATAAGGCTAATTTATCGAGGGAGTCGCACCGGATCATATTTAGGCAAGGTAGTGGACATTTAGGTAAATAGTTGTCATAGAGTCTATCGCAACAGCTTGAAAAGCTCGATGTGCTCAAAAGATCTGCTTGAGTTTACTAGAATGTCGGAAACAAATTACTTGGTGAAATGTCGTTATCAAGAACGTAGGCGTTAGTCATTGGTGACTAATTTCCTTTCTGTATATTTTCTGGAAAACTTGCATGATGATTTAAAAGCGTTTCTATGAGAGATCGGCTATATGTCTATCACGAGGTGCGGCAATTGCGCAGGACGAACGCCCCTGTCAGTAACTAGATAACCCTTTATTATAGGGGCTCGCATAAGAGGACGTATATTCAAAGTTGAATCTTGTAGTATTCATACTCAGAAGGAGAGATGATTTTCGGTTATTGCGACAGGCGTGTATCGTAGGGAAGTACCTATCTGACTACGTTATCCTTGTGGATCGATAAGTGCGTGCGTCTCTCGAGGTGTTACCCTGTTTAATTGGATTCTAAAATTCGAACAGTGTATAGATTCTTAAATGAGTCTTATATATAGGAGATGTGGACGTTGGTTTAGAGGGATTGTGTGTGGACTCCAACATATTCTCTGATACATTTGGAAATTTAAACTGCACACTCTACGACCGCAGAAACTGACACTGGGAAGCACGAAAATTAAATACGATATTGTTATTTAGGTTTTTGATGGAATACTTATGAATTTTTAGCTTTGTAGAGTTTTCTAGTTTTAAGACGGTTAATATGAGCAACTTTCGTCCTTAGGCAAGCGCGCTCACGCTAGCCGGAATTCAGCCTGTCATTAGTCTGTAACTGTTATCAAATTACGGTTCTCGCACAATAATAGACCCGATAATGTCAGTCACGAATGTTGCTAGGCAAAATTAATAGGGGTGCTTCTCTCATTACATCTGTCCTAGATTTGTCGTGCCTATTCATTAATATTAACTATGAGCGCTAAGTTCGCTAGGCAACGACGGTTGTCGTTCACTGTCTCTCTATGTTGGTTTTCATATTCAACATTCCATTGTCCATATCGAGATGGGATGATACTATGAGAGAGACTATACTCACCGACCACCTTGCTCAACTCGCGAGTGTTAATAGTTATAAGCGAGTACGTCCAGGGCTTACGATTTGGGCTGTTAGGCATATAGGATGTTTTGTAGTACAACGGCAATTTGCGTATGTCATACATTACGCATTGTATACCGCCGATCGCGCGGAAGTCTACCACCAACACCATATATCCATATCACTACATCATACTGACGAGATCCGATTCTTATTAAGTTCTGGTCTATTACTGTCGTTCGGCATAATGCAGTAGATAACATTGAGCGGATTGGAGAGAGGTTTAGGGCAGTTATATGTATAGGTGTTATTATAAGGATAGGGGCTTGAGAGTAAATAATCAGCTATATATATAAGTAGTTTAAGTATTGGAGTTAATGGTGTGTGAAGTAGAGGTAACAACCCTCTAGTGTGAAGTATATGTAGTGAATGACTTATATGAGTACAGCTGGAAACATTGTGTCTGACTTTAAAAGTATTATTGGTATAATAGATTGGTATGATGAAAGTGAGATATAACGGTATGATGCAGTAGATATGTTAGGAAAGTTATATAGTGATAGCAGCAATGTGTGCTTTTGTGTGCTTCTAAATTAATTCTCGCTTCGGTTGAATCGCTAAGTTAACGGGCACTTTAGTTAGGATGAGGGTGTCTATCCTTCAGTTGTCTCCTCTCTCATTCATGAAGGGTATATATGTTCTGTTTAAATTACCTTTAGTTGATTAAATATGTTTATATTTGGTAGTGAGGGACTTTAATGGTCTGGAAATAAGTAAGTATAGATACCTCATATAGGTTCAATATGTGTTACAGTATGAACAATCTGTAGGGATGGCTAGGTATAGTGAGAAAGAAATTTAATAAAATTAAATAAGTATATAATAATTACTAATTGAATAAATCGTATTATTAAGAGTTGTATGTGTTGAGTGTGAGTAAAAGGTAGTATTAGTATCATCGATATTATAGGTAGTAATTAAATGAATTTAAGGTATGTATGAGAGTATTTATATATTGGTCATTAAGTGTGGAATAGGTATATATATATATTGTATTACTTATGTATGAATTGATTAATGTTCGATGTGGAATGTGAGTTGTGTTGAGTCGAATACCGTATTCCGTCTTTGCCTGTGCGCACCTGTAAATATTATCCCGAAGGGTAGGGTAGTTTGTTTGGGTTAGCAAGTCCCTAAAGGTATAATCACACAAATGTCTGAAGGACTTTCAGAGTTTAGTTATTCGCCTAGACCTTTCTATTGTGCAGTATGGCGAGATAGATTAGAGGCAACTATGCGTTATCATTATCGCACGACTGTATTTTGCCGGCTTTTAGACTTGTTGTCGTGAGTTACTCGGTGCTCCTGTGGTCACTACCCTGGCAGAGAGTCATAATTTTCGACTAGGCCTGCTACTCATTTTGATGATGTGTCGCTCTTAAACGTGCTGTATGTAAATGTATACTGCTCTGCACTGAGCGTCCTGATGTATAGTTTCACTTTTTTGAGTTGAATTTTCTCGCTTCGACTTGCTTAGTTTTCTCCCTTATACACGTGTCAGTTAAAGTTATTGCAGCGATCCATAGGTCCCTATCTTCTCTCTTATTCATGCTCCTGCTTCATACTCTCCTACCTCTTATATTCTAGTAATTTCTCTGTAGTCGTTAAAGTCAAGTTGTTTATGCAACCTCTCTTATCTCCATTGTACTTTGCTAAGAGATGCATGATTAGAATGTCGTGTACAGTTAAACTCTTGTTAATTCTCAAACTAAAGTCAAAAGAATTTAGTGATACGAAATATGAGAGTCCGCTCACTACGATTGTGATAAATCAGAGATTTCCATAGAAGGTTAGCGAATAGATCCCATTGTATGTGGGTTAACGTACGAAGTGAAAAGTAAAACTTTTTACTCATACTTGAAAAAGATATAACTACCAGTTTTAGTTATGAAGTATATATAGTCACCTTAGCGCCGCTATATATATATAGTTATATACGTATATGTAAGGTCTCTCCACAAATAATTATTTGACATGTTATATTTCTAGCAAGAATATATATATTTATAGTAACAACAGTTAGATATGGACAGTCATGTCGAAGTAGAATAGAAGTACTATTAGGTATTTTTTATTGAGATGAGAAGGAATGAAGTAAAGCTTAAACCTTTTTTAATGATTTTAAAGTTCACAAGTTGTGAAGGCTTTTTACTACGGTGAGTGAGATTGCATTACCATGAATAGACAAGAATAATTTTAATTATAGATAATAGTTTGTATAAATACCAGTTGAAAGCAAATCTGAAAACCATCTATACACATACATAATAGTTAGAGTTTGAATAATAGTATGAAATTAGTTTGTTAAGAATTTCCTCCAATATTTTGAAACTATAAGGTTTTCTCATTCAATACACTTTGATATGCCTATAATATTAGATAAAAAGAACTAAAAAAGCAAGCATATTCTGAAATTAAATGTAAGTTATGCAGTACAAAATCATTCAATGAAATTAGTGTAAATAACAGACAAAAACAGAAAGTAGTAAATACTATAGATAATTTTGTAATACATAATAGATATAAGTTTTTAGGATACTCCAAAGAAAAGGGCTTTTAAGAGATGTTTTTGCCAAAACGCTTCCGCCAAGGTCAACGAGTTCTCCATAGTCCCATAAATAGCATGAAAGATACTTATACCTTAATATAAAAACTAATTAATAGGTATAGTGAGAGAAGTTAGTTCATTTAGGGTTTCCCATATGTTTTAGATTTTCCGGTTAACTCCACAGTCTAACGCGGTTCTAAGACTCTGTTCTATTTTATAAGGCAAAGAGGGAAGGAGGGGCGAAAAGTCATCCAAAGGGATAAAAACAGAAAAACCCACCCAAGCCCTATTCTTATGCGTCATACATCTCTCAAAGGTTTGAGTTGCAGATCAGTTGAAGCTTTTAATGATGCAGTTTGGGAGCTCTAAAGGATACGAGCTCGCAGAAAAGAAAGAAGGTCGAGTTTTATTAACATCTCGAGCAGGCCGAGACGTGAACTGGTGTACAGCAAGGTGCACTTGCTGGCGACAAATGGAAAAGCTATGTGTTTATTAATAGTTAGTAGAGCGCATAGGCCACAGCCACTCTGGTAGTGACTCTTTTAGGAGTGACTGCATAAGGGTGATTCTGTTGGGACTGCTCAGACTTTGAAGGAGGGTCTAGTAATAAAGCTTCACCTACAAAAAATTGTTACGAAAGATAACTGGGACTCGTCTGCTTGTAATTAGATAAATTAATAAATATATTATACTTTATTATCAATATAAGATAATTTTTTTATCAGCTTAAATAAACTTTTAGCATTGTGTATTTAATACAAATATCACACTTGTGCTACACTTTGGATTTATAAGATAGCCACAACGAAATATGTTATAATCTTATAACTTTTATTATATAGAAGCCGTAGAGGAAGATTTGCGGTCCATTCTAAAAAATAATAAAATTAATTGCCATGCAAGTCCTCCATAAGCTCCCCGTACAGTTGATTACCACAGTTAAAGAGCAATTAGTTTAGTTAACTCAGAAATCAGGTCTAAAAATGAATGTTCAGAGAGTAGTATACATATCGGTCTCTATGAAAAGGAAATGACTTTCATCCTGAAAAATTATGTGTAATCGTACTTTTTTTATTGTATAACTTAATTTTATTGATAATCTTATTCTATTTGCTAAACTTTATTAGTATATGTGCTTGATTAATATATTGCACTTCTCTATTTTTAAATTATATAGAAAGCTAATATAATATAAATATCTTACGTATTATGTAATAAATCAAAGAAATATTATTACAGGAATCTTTCATATTTTTTCTATACTTATTATTATCTTTAATCACAAAGTACACTTAAAAGCACAGTTCACCTTCTACAATTGCATTGTTTTATCTAAATACTATTTTGAATACTTATAGATAGTAAACTAGATATCTCCTTATCTAGTTATTATTAAAGAACATAATAATTAATCATTAACAATAATTAATATAAAAATTATTGTAGGTACTAAGTAGTTTATATCATTATTTTAATTCCTTTAAATTATTTCAAATCTATTATATTCATTTAATTAATTCTATAAAAATATAATTAACATATAAGGTTTAGTGTTCTAAAATATATCTTCAGCAAAAATAAAGAAATATCACAATTATATATA
This sequence comes from Trachelipus rathkii, assembly GCA_015478945.1. Taxonomy (NCBI): domain Eukaryota; kingdom Metazoa; phylum Arthropoda; class Malacostraca; order Isopoda; family Trachelipodidae; genus Trachelipus; species Trachelipus rathkii. Next base: position 247 of record JABUQX010003312.1, on the reverse strand, counting down.
TATTGATTTTTCTCTTATTTAGACTAAATTAATCAATCCTAATAAAATCAAGATGTTATGATATATATATTGAGTAATATATATTCATAGTATTAATTTATCAAGTTATTAATATATATTATATATTAGCAATTTTATGTTGTATGAATAATAATGATTGTGTATGTGATAATAATAATAGCTACATTGAATTTGGATGGACTATTTTTCATATTTATTATTAGATATCTACTCTCTCTCTGTTGTT
>JABUQX010003311.1:75000-77500 GCA_015478945.1 Trachelipus rathkii | reverse complement strand
TTAGATTTTTAAATAAATGAATTAAATAAATTTACAAATCGAACTAATTTCATGTTAAAACACCAACAGTAATCAGCCTACGTAGAAGTGCTCATCTTTCCTTGGTACCGGGTTTCAACTAACAGAATGTATTGGTGAAACCTCTTCAGTGTTTGTCACTGACCGCCCAAAGAAGTTCAGGGAATAAGTCCAAGTGAGAGTCGAGGAAGTGGATTTTTAGGCTTATATTGCATCCCAAGGCTTTGTATGATGTAAGTAGCTCTTCCCAAATGTTAGAATAATTTTCTACTCTGTGGTTCCCAAAAGAGTTTCTACAAACTTTCTTAAATGATAGCCATTTAGTTTTTCAACATCATTAAGCTCTTCCTTAAACTATTGGCCATTTATCAGCTCCCTAATCTGTGGCCCAATAAAAAATGTCTTCCGTTATTTTAGCGTCACTTATTCTTGGAAATTTAGTTCTTAAATATGTGAATCCATTGCCAGTTCTATCAATACCTTTGACAAAAATTTTCATTAATCCTAGTTTAAAATGCAAAGGAGGCAGATAAATTTTATGGTCATAAACAAGGGGAGGATTAATGACATATTTCTTTCCTGGAGTCAGAGATCGTTGTAGTCACATTTTCTTTTGATAATGATTTACTGACCAAGAAAGAAAGAAAATTAGGTAAAACCCAGTTGAATTCCAAGTAAAAGTGACACGACCTTTAGATCACCAAATATATCCCACTTACGATCCTCATACTTAATTTTTTGCAACAGAAGCTTCATGCTCTCGTATGTTTCCGTCATGTAAGGTGCATGTGCCAGAGTAACAGAGGGAAATACATTACCGTTATGAAGTAAAACTGCTTTCAAACTAATTTTTTGCTTAAAATTTAAAACTGCTTTCAAACAAGCCCCCCCCCCTGATGCTTGTTATATGTGTTGAAAAATCCTTCCATAACAAAATATATATCATTACAATACATTATGCCGTTCTCAAGCGGGAAAAACTTTTCAAAACCACAATATCTGTCACAATAAAAGCAAACTTTGGTCTCTTTTTGGAGAAGATTCCATCCCTTTTACCTTAAACCAAGGAGTTCGGTCCCCTTTTTTGACAAGTGTAAATCACGCACAAGATCATTCAGATTCCCCGAATCAAAAAATGTGGTTCCCTTGAAGAACAAATAGGCCGAAATGTTTGTTTCAGGTCTTTTGTTTCTTTCTCCACTACCTCATCACTAGACTCGCCATCACTTAGTGCCATCTGTTTGGGAGGGTCAGGAACAGGTAAGTCTTCACTATTAAGTACTGGTCTATCAGCAGATTGTAAATTAGGATATTTTAAAGTGTGCTTGGATTTTGATGTCATTCCACGAATATCGGACATGCATAAGTAGCAATCAATAGTGCGATCTTTGCATTCTCTCCAAATCATAGATATGGCAAAAAGCATATGGCATGAACCCTTCGCCCACCTATTGAGAAGCCTGACACAGGTTGAGCAACAAACATGAGAGGCAAAAATTTTATTCTGGTCCCCCAATTTGTGGTCAAAGTAATGTTCATAGCACTTCCTAATAAATGGAATAAAATGCCGTTATTGTGGCTTGAATGTTAATTACCGATATATAAAATCAAAATGGTTATTTATTATATACACTCTCTCCCTCTCTATGTGCTCTCTCTCTCTCTCTCTCTCTCTCTCTCTCTCTCTCTCTCTCTCTCTCTCTCTCTCTCTCTCTCTCTCTCTCTCTCTCTCTCTCTCTCTCTCTCTCTCTCTCTCTCTCTCTCTCTCTCTCTCTCTCTCTCTCCTCTCTCTCTCTCTCTCTCTCTCTCCTCTCTCTCTCTCTCTCTCTCTCTCTCTCTCTATATATATGCTCCTTATGTATATATATATGTATACCTCCTCTCCTCTCTCTCTCTCTCCTCCACTCCTCACTGCTATATATATATATATGTATATGTATATGTACAAATATATATGTATGTATATTATGTGTGTGTGTGTATGTAATATATATATAAATAAGAGTTGTTTATGCAGTTTCTCGGCATTATGAATGAGGTGAGTCCTCTCTCTCTCTCCTCTCCTCTCCATATATATATATATGTATATGTATATGTAATTTATGTATGTGTATGTACATGGTATGTGTGTGTAATAATAATAAGTGTGGAATGTGTGTGTGTGTGTGTAATGTGTGTAATGTTGTGTGAATTTTTGTGTGTGTGTGTGTGTGTGTGTGTGTATATATATTATATATATAAGACAAGGAATACTATTTGATAGCACCACAAATTTATTTCGAAAAGAAAACGATAACGCAGTACAAGCACAGAAATGACAAGTGACAAAGTAATCATGCTCTGACTCAATGTTCCCAAGCAACGGTGACCAATTGAAAGGTTGCCAAAATTGAAAGATTTATGATTTTTATAGTTTCTTTTCAAATAGTTCGCTTTAAATTTTAACAGCTTAACTGATATCTTCCTGAAATAGCAGGAAATT
>JABUQX010003311.1:60000-62500 GCA_015478945.1 Trachelipus rathkii | reverse complement strand
AATAGAGACAATTTTAATAAAAATAATGATAATAATAATAAATAATAATAATAATAATAATAATAATATAATAATAATAATAATAATAATAATAATAATAATAATAATAATAATAATAATAATAATATAGAAATAATAAATAATAATAATAATAATAATAATAATAATAATAATAATAATAATAGATACACATAATAATAATAATAATAATAATAATATAATAATATAATAATTAATAATAATAATAATAATAATAATAATAATAATAATAATAATAATAATAATAATAATAATAATAATAATAATAATAATAATAATAATAATAATAATAATAATATTAATAATAATATTAAAAATAATATTAATAATAATATTAATAATATTAATATTAATATTAATATTAATAATAATAATAATAATAATAATAATAATAATAATAATAATAATAATAATAATAATAATAATAATAATAATAATAATAATAATAATAATATAATAATAATAATAATATAATAATAATAATAATAATAATAATAATAATAATAATAATAATAATAATAATAATAATAATAATAATAATAATAATAATAATAATAATAATAATAATAATAATAATAATAATGAATAATAATAATAATATAATAATAATTAATAATATAATAATAATAATAATAATAATAATAATTTTTAATGGACGAAGCGAATCAGAAATTCCAATAATATATTTTTTAATTTAACTCATTACCTATTCCATTTTTAGAATGAACGAAACATTTTGGAGAGAAAAAACGATAAAAATTAAAAAATTGATCTCAAATTAAATGGAGTTTTAGTGTTATATCTGAGTTAAAAATGTGCAATTAATTGTCAGCCGTTTCATTTTTTTCTCTTTTAAATCTTCATATATACTTATATATATATAAAGATATATATATATATAATATATTATATAATATATATTATATAATTATCTTATATATATATATATATATATATATAATATATATAACCTTTTTATATATATATATATACTATATATATATATAATATTTTTTTTTTTTTTTTACCAGTTGTCACCACCACTCACGGGCATAGCCCTATTCAAGGAGGGGGGTGTTACACGCCTCAATCGAACAACTAACGGAAAATTACGCAGATGAGCGCAAGACCGCAGGCTTTGAGAAGTGGGAAGATTAAATTCAGCAGGAATACAGAAGATGGAAGAGAATTCCACAGAACAGAGGTGGCAGGAAAGAAGGAAGCACCGCAGCGAACTAGTCTGGAGTTACCAATATCAACACAAAACTCATGTGCAGATACAGCACCCCTTGTGCTACGAGGGCGACGTAAAGGTGGTGGTACGCGAGTGATAAGTTCCCTCGAGCACTCTGCCGCTGCGGTACCTATAGAAAAGAGATAAAGCACCAACATCGCGCCGCAAAAGATAGAGGGTCAAGTGAACTGGAAAGTACAGAACAGTTTATAAGCCTTTTGGCCTTTGACTCGACCCTATCCAAAAGCCGGGTGAAACCAGAGCCCCCCCAGATATGAGAGCAGTACTCCATACAAGGGCGGATGAGGCCCTTGTATAGCTGGAGTAACTGAGAAGAGGAAAAAAAAGTCTCGCAGTCTAAACAGAACTCCCAGTTTCTTTGAGGCCGCCCTAGCAACCATTGTGATGTGAGGTTTCCAAGACATTTTTTTGTTTATGTTAAGGCCAAGGATGTTTATATTGTCAACAGGAGAGACGAGAGAACCGTCGAAAGAGATAGGAAAGTTGGAAGGTGTCTTAGAGAGGGAGATTTGTAGAAGTTGAGTATTTAAAGAATTGAATTTCACAAGGTTCAGACGACCCCACCCGGAAATTCTATCCAGATCAGCGAGAATAGAATCGGAAAGATTAAGACGAGAGGCAATTCTAGAAGTAAAAGAGGGAGCAAATTTGAAATGAGTTGAAGAATGAAGGGTCGAGTCATCGGCATATGAGTGAATAGAGTTAGATGTGCAGGTGAGAAGATCATTAATGAAAAGTAGGAATAAAGTAGGAGATAAGACAGAACCCTGAGGAACACCACTATTAACAGAAAAGGAAGAAGAAGTCGCCCCATCAACAACAGCCGATATTGAGCGATTTGAAAGAAAACTAGACATAAGTAAGCAAAGAGAAGGAGGAAACCCAAAGGAGGGGAGCTTGGAGAGCAGTGACGCGTGCCATACCCGGTCAAATGCTTTGGATATGTCAAGCGCCACCACACAGGTCTCCCGTAGTTCCTAAGGGCGGAAAACCATAAATCAGTAAGATAGGAAAGTATATCGCCAGTAGACCTCGAGCGCCGAAAGCCGTACTGGCGATCGAAAAGAAGTGAATGAGATTCCAGATGATCTAAGAAATGAGAGTTGAGAAGAGTTTCAAAGATCTTAGATAGAATACAAGTAAGAGCTATAGGGAGATAGTTAGTAGGATCAGAGCGGCTCCTTTTTTCGAGACAGGTTGGACATA
>JABUQX010003311.1:20000-52500 GCA_015478945.1 Trachelipus rathkii | reverse complement strand
TTTTTGAAAGCAAAATCAAAATTTTCAATTATTTTTTTTATTATTATGATAAATTACGTAGAAAAATTTCCTCCTCTGAACATTTCATGGTGTAATTTATTTTTTATAAATTCTAAATAGTTTTTAGATACAGAAATTATTTATAGACGGTGTCGAACTAAAAAAAAAAAAAAAAAAAAAAAAAAATTTCATTCCTAGTCAATAATTGCCAATTCTCAGGGTTAGGATCAAAAAAACTTTTATTGTTATAATTATTGAAAAATTCAAATCTTTTTTTTCAGTATTCTCGAACTCTAGCCTCATTGCTTTGGATTTACTCAGTCACAATAATGGAGCGGAAGCCGGCAGCCGAGCTAGGAGCCGGAGCCGGTAAAGCCGCGAGCGAGCCGAGCGGAGCGGAAGCTACTATATATTTTTTTCATGAAATAATTTTTTTTAGAGGAAAAAGTTTATGGGCAGAAGATGTGCTAAACAAGTTTTTAATAATAGTACAGATCTTATTCGGGATCCGTATTCGATCGAGATCCGAAGTCAGAGCACGGAAGTCGAAGTCGGAGCGGGGAGCCCGGAGTATGATTTTTTTTCGAAAAATATGTTTTTTAGAAGATCTGCTGAACAATTCTTCAAAATAGTGCAGGAGAACCGCTTTATTCGAATCGGATATCTGAGAGACCGAAGGTTGGAGCTGAGCCGACCGAGCGAGCCGGAGCCGGAAGCCGGTATCCTGTGGTATGATTTTTTTTCTACAAAATTATATTTTATGGTGAAACAAATTTAATGCCAGAGAGGGACTTTACTGAAAAAAATTTCAAATTAGTACAGAAACCTGTCAGATCCGGAGCGGCAAGTGAAGTCGAGGCCGACGAGCCGAGCCGGAAGTGAGCAGAGCCTGGGAATGAATTTTTTGCAAAAAAATATTGTTAGTCGAAAAAATTTATGCCAGAAGACGTACTGAAAATTTTCAAATAGTGCAGAATTTGTTCGCATCACGCGATCGGATGAGTCGGGAGCCGTGAGTCAATCAGTGGAAGCCGATAGTCAGAGCGGCTGCCGTCCGTTAGATTTTTTTGTCGAAAAGATATTTTTTAGGTGTGAATAGATTTATGCCAGAATAAGTGAGGACAATTTTCAAATAGCTGCATAAACCTTAGTTGCGATCCGAATCGGAGGCGAGGAGCCGGAATCAGAGCAGGGTTGCTGCCGGATAATTTTTTTTAAGAAACAAAAAGTTTTAGTGTGAAAAATTGTTGCCAAAAGACGTGCTGAACAGGTTTCAAATAGTGCATATCACTTAGTCGATCCGGATCCGAGATCGGACGTTGACAGTCGGAGCCAGAAGGTCAGAGCAGGCTCGCAAAGTTATAAATTTTTTTCAAAACAGAAAATTTTTTAGATAAAAATTTTATTCGCCAGCATAATATTAAATATTTCAAGATAGTAGCAAAAACCTTAGTCAGATCCGGGCCGAAGGTGAAGTTGGAGCCGGAGCGGAACCGGAGCCGGGTCGCAACCTGGGTACGAATTTTTTTCAAAAAAATATTTTTTTCTTAGGGGAAAATTAAAATTGCAGAGACGCACTGACACAATTTTCAAAGAATAGGTGCAGGAAACTTAGTCAGAGTCCCGATGCGGATTCGTGTGACGGATCGCTGAGGTATAAATGTTTTCAGAGAAATAATTTTCTTAGATGAAAAATTTATGACCAGAAGACTTTCACAACATTTTTCAAAATAGGCAGAATCCTTAATCGGATTCTGGATGGAGCGAGAGACCGGATTCAAAATCGGTGAGAAAGCAGTCGGACACCAGATAAAGTATGATTTATTCGAAAAAAAACAATTTTAGCAGTGACACATTATATTGATAGAAGACGCGGACTGAACATACATTTTCAAAATAGTTCAGAAAACCTCTAAGGTCGGACCAGATTCCGGTAGCCGATGCGATCCTGAGTCTCATGATTTATTTTTAAAAAGAATAAATTTGATAAGTGAACAACTAATATTAATCGCCAGAAGAACGTAACTGGACTCAATTTCAAAATAGTTCATGAATCCTTAGTCAAGATCCGGAGCTGAAAGTGAAGTCGGAGCTGGGGTAGGAGGCGGAGCTGGAGTCAGAGCCGGAGGCTGGGTAAATCCACTCTTTTTATTCAAAAATATATTCTTTGGTAGTTTGAAAAATTAATGCCAGAAACGATTAACTGAACAATTGTCAAATATGTGCAGAACTAATGTACGTGTGGTCTCCGGATCCGTATCCAGATTACGGACATCCCGCCTTCATTCGTATCTTAAGAGTAATAGAATAATATATTTCACGAGATACATTCTTCGGTAATGTCGATATTTATTCCAGTAGATGACTTGACTGATATCAGTTATATCAAAGTGCCATGATTCTCTTAATTCGCCGATAACCAGCGACGTTGCTGCGAGAGTATCGGAAGCCGCGAGCATTATAGAATTTCTTTTTCGAAAAATATGTTTTGGGAAAAACAATTTGACTCTGCGATCAGAAGAAACACACAGGAAGCAGACCGATAGTGGTCCGTATAAGTGTATTCATTGCAATAATAGTGCAGAAAACATTTATGGTCATGATTCTCCGAAGCTGACACGTCCCGTCTCGGATATGCCGGTTGTATGTATCTCGTTCAGAGGAATTTAATCGCCGGTCGCCGTCGATAAGCCAGAGCTCGGACTCGTCATGCCCACTCATAGTACGTTTAACATCTAAAATATGATCCACTTCTTTATATCCGACGTAAGCGTAAACATTATTGCTCAGGGACAAGACGTGAATTCCTTAGCTAATAACAACTATTTCAACTTAGTTGACACGACCAACTTAGTCGATTTCTGGATGTCCCGGAATCAGGAGCAATCTCGTACTGGGATCGCTTGTATGAATTTCTTTTTTAAGAAATATTTCTTAGATGCAGGCTGAAAACTATTCAAATGAAGACTGTCGATTGAACTTATATTTAGTATGACAGAAACACTCCCGTCTAACATAAGCCCAAAACAATAAAATACGAGAACCTTTCTGATGGCATCCTCGTCAATATCGCTCAGCACCATAGCAGGGTATCACGCGAGCCGATTCATGTCCCTCATTCAAATAATCAATTTTTCAAAGAGACACTAATTTTGCCTATGAAATCTAGTGCGATATGCACCAGAGAGACTTTGAAAATTCTGCACTAACTATTCTCCTAATATAATCAGTTCAAATAACCTTAGTCGTGGCGCTCAATATCCGAGAGTACCTGTGAAGTCTGGAATCCCTCCGTACCGTAAGATTCCGAGAGTTCTAGAGTCTGAGATTCACTTAGAGTACTATGATTAGTCCGGATAATAGTAAGCTCCAGATAGATTTTACTCTTCTTTAAGCATGAAAATAGTCAGCCCGATACCGAAGTCATGATAATCTGACAATGTGTTCATAATAGTGCAAGAAACACTTAGTGATCTCCGTATCCGAGGTCGATCAAACGGACAGCCGATTCTGTGGTAATATCTTATTTCCTATAAATCCTATTGTTTTATATGCACACTCGGTGAATACGATCATTGCTTGCAGAAAGACGTCGTCATACATATATCAATTTCTTACAAAATTGCCAGATAGACCTATAGTCCGGAATATAGCTCTGTGCGCGGACTCTCGGATCTAGCCGTCCAGCCCGGAAGTATGAAACTAGCGTAAACCGGATTCCTTGGGAATAAATTTTTTTCCAAAAAAACTATTATATGATTCGGATAAGTCGAATTATATGCCAGAAAACGCTGCCACCACTGATTTCTCACAACAGTCTGCAGAAACTATTAGTTCGGTATGGGCTAGGTAGTATGGAGCCGGAGACAAAATAATATTATTTTCTTTTGTGGTCTGTTAAAGAGAATTATCATAATCATAAGGTCCTATGAATTGATCAATTGAAAAGAACTATACTACCACGCATACCAGTTCTCGTCCCAGAACCATCGTCTAATTCACCCTAGGATCACCTGTCCTGAGATGAACGAGTACAACCTCTTCCTATCAGTTCCACTGACCCATACATCTCTTTCCTCCAGAAGCTTATAGCTCACCGACACCCTTCTCATCTATCATAGTGAGTGTGTGACACATATATGGGGTATATTGATATAGATAACCACGTTATGATATATAGTACCCACTCACTTATCTTAACTCTGCTTGCTGGATGCGTTTATTACGGATTCTCATATAATTATTCATACTATAATATCACTATATTATATTATATTATATATTATGATATCATATAATATTATTCTATACTATCAATCACCATTTTTTATTACTGCATATAACTCTAGATTATTTAAGGTATAGATTATAATTTATATGTGACTTATACCTTATCTTTGAGTTAATGTGAACATCTCTCTCCGCCTACTTGGGTATGCGACCTTAGTCTCTCTCATCCTCTGTTATACATGTTATCATTCTGTGCTTTTCTATTTATATCAACTCACTATATATTAAGTAGTGATAAATATATCAATAATAATATATATATATAGTATATATATAGTATATATATATCTCTATATATATATATCTATTTATATAATAATATATATATATTATAATAATATTATATATACTAGAAACCTCATTATACATATACCTACTAATATATATCATATAATATCCTAATTCATGCACTCAGAACTAATATTAGCTATTTATATTATATATATATTGTATAATACCTATATTATATATGTATACTATAAATATATATATGATTGGGTTATGAAACGAATTCAGACAGTGGGGAAGGTCAGCACAAAGGATGTTTAGAGGAATGGTGAGTAATGAAAAGCAACAAGTGGAGAGGCTTCACCCTACTCTTCATTATATACGTCATCCATGATTAATAAGTTTAGTGTGGCGAATATGAAATAGCTTTTGATAGGGCGCGAATAGTAGAGAGAGGATTTGGCGGGTTGTAAGAGAGGAGAGTATTGAAGAGGTACAACACTAGGTTAATTAGAGTTAAAGATTATGTTGTTAGAGATAAGGACTATTCAATAACTCAATGTTGCGTGTGGTAAAGTTATGTTAGTATGGTGAGCAAGCAAATGAACAATGTCGAGAGTATCAAAATATTTCAGGATTAATATGGTGGATGAATAAGGAACGGATGATGCAAGAAATGTAAGTATTAAAAGAGTTGTGAAATGAAAGGAGAGTGGCTGGCGCTGCATATTTAAAGTCCTTTAGTGGAAATGCCAAAGGGAATAACGGTTTAGGGTTGTTTTTGGTAGGGTCTTCACATAAGACTGTTATCTAGGTTACCTGTGTACTGTATATTAGTAGTGAGACTAATGGTCTGATAAATAAGAGATAAGATATTTTAAGAAGTATAAAAGAATATTAAGATACTAAGCTCTCTGGGCTACACCGATTAATTGATGAGTTCCTCTTATGGGTTACAGGCATCAACCAACCAAGTCGAAGCCACGCTTACATAGTGCACAAAGATGCTTAGTTAGCGATAAAATTTGCAATAATAAGACGATGAAAAAACATTTCATCTCTCGCCCTTGAGTACTCCGAACCGATCGACAATGAACACGCGTCGCTGTGTAGGTACACATGTACAGGAAGCGTAATACACATAGTACCGAATATACATAAAATATACTCAAGAAAAAGAATCAGCGAGTGGTCACATCTCGGAACAGTTTTCAAGAGTCTCCAGAATTCGATTAATCACTGCTTTGAAACGGAAACAATGGTACTTATGATTTAAATCCATAGAAGGATGCCTTTTTGAAACCGTTGTCGTTTTCAAGTTACTTAGTCACACACCAATTCACTGCTCAGTTTGCTCCTTTAGTGAGACCAATAGATACAGCCACAGACCGGCATGGAAACCTCTCATTTTGATGTTTGCGATAAATTGCAATAAAGGACGAATAAAGTCAAATTTCACTCCGAGCCGCAGGTGAACTCGAATTCCTCATATCTAATTCAGTGCGTACTTTCCGTTAGATCAAAGCATTGTATCATGGACAGCTTCCACACTTAGTCCGCATCGACATCCACAAAAAAAATAAAACACTATCTGCTTTATCGTTTTCATAGTTCCTGCTTACGATCAGCCAACTGTCTTTTGAAAACTCAATACGTATTTAATCCGATTAGAAGATAACGTGTTGGTACCCTGTTGGGCTACCACGATTCTTCTCTGTGCTCCTGTTGTTTAACAGGAGCCAACCGACCAAGTCAAGGAACGCTGACATGCACACCCCAGCATGCTTGTTGCGACAAATTTGCAATAATAAACGGAACAAAAATATTTTCAATTTTCAGAGACTCGAACCATCGACAAGTGCGTCGCCGTTAGACAATGTACAGATGCTCTACCCCACTAGGCCGATCCGCCTCCCCAAAAAGAAGATAAGCAAATCTCGGAGTTGTCGCTTGGCTCATATCAACTGCTTTGAACTCAGAGATATTCATTCATCAACTCGCCATAGAAGGGTCGGTTGGAAACCCCCTGCTGAGGGCATAAACGCCATTCGTGCTTGTTGCTCCAACGTGTTACAGAAGAGCAACAACAAAATAGATCAGCACACGCACGAATTGGGCACAACATTGTCTTGTTGCGACAAAATTTGCTTGATATAAGTACGACAGAAATATTTCACTCGCGCCGCCAGGACCTCGAACCAATCGAAAACGCGTCGACTGTTAACAATGATAAACAAGGAGGTTGAAACCGACTAGTCAGATCCATACACCCTAGAAAAATAATGTTATTTCATTACAGTTGTTAAGATTCTCACATGCTAGCGATTTCACTTTGTGAAACAGTCAAGAATTACATTATTAAAATCCCACAGACAATAATGGTTGAACCCCTTTTTGGCACACGGTATTCTCAGGGGTGCTCATGTCCCTTGGTCAGGGACAACCACCAAGGTCAAGAACGCCAACAGTTGCACATCATGCTTCTTATGAAAAATTTGCAATAAGATGAATAAAAATTCGCTCGCCTCCAGGACTCGAAACTATCGACAACAGCGTGCTCAATAGACAATATACAGCGGAGCTCTACCACTAGTCCGTATCGTCCTTCCCTAGAAAAGAAACATCTCGAAGTTTTCAAATCTCCTGCTTCAATAGTCACTGCTTTGAAAATCAGACCATTACATATCATTCAGAAGGGTTGATTGGAATCTTCTTGATCGGCACACGGATTCTTCTGGGGGGGCGGGGTTGAGCCTTTTCCTGGGTACGAGGAGCAACCGACCAAAGTCAAAGGAACGCCGACAGCCACAAGCATGCTTGTTGGACAGCAATTTGCAAATAATAAGACCGAAAACAATTATCACTCGCCGACAGACTCAACCATCGACAAATGCGCGCCAATTAGGACATGTAGATGGTGGGCTCTACCACTCGTTCGATCTCCACCTCCCAGAAAAAGAAGCATCTTCGAAACTTTTCAACTATCTCCTTCTTCACTCATCACTGACCTTTAAACTCGATACTTATGTAATCAAAGAAGGGTTTGGAACCACTTGTGGCCTACCGGCATTCTTCAGAGGGTGGTTCATGTGTTACAGGAGCACACCGACAAAGTCAAGGGAACGGCAACGCACATGCGTCACAATAGCTTGCTTGACGACAAATTTGCAAAAGTAGATAAGACCGCACAAAAAGTTTCACTCGCCGCCAGTGGACTCAACCAATCGACAACAGCCGTCGCCGTTAGACAATTAAAGAGGCTCTACCACTAGTACTATTCGCCCCCTTCCCCCAAAATAATAAAAATTCTACTTTGATATCACGGCTTTGAAACCGATACTTTATCTTAAACTCCACAGGAAAGGTTTTGGAACCCCTGTCTGGGGTCTACACGGCATTCTTCAGGGGTTGTCATGGGTAACAGGACCAACAATACCTACCAACATCAACGCAAAGCCGACATGCACACAATATGCTTATTGCGCTCGACAAATTGTGCAATAATAAGACGAAAAAAAATTTCAGCTCCGCGCCAGATCTCGAGACCACCATAACGACAACAGCAATCAGCCGAAATAGGGACAATGTACAGGCAGGCTCTCTACTCACTAGGTCCGAATGGCCGTATCATCCCAAAATTAGATCTACCGAAGATTCAACATCGTCATCATGCTTCGATTACTCACTGCAATTTGAAACTACTTTACATCATTTAAATCAACATAAGGGTGGTTGGGACCCCTTGGAGGCTACACGGCATTTTTCAAGAGGTGATTCATGAGAACAGGAGCAGTCCAACCAAACAGCGATGCCGACGTATCGCGCACAACATGCTTCTTTGCGAGAAATTTTGCAAATTACTATAACGAAAGAATTTCACTCTCGCCGTGACACGAACCATCGACAGAGCTCACCGTTATGAACAATTTCACCAGGGAGGCATTTGACCTTACTAGTCCGTCATCCGCCTCTCCAAAAAAGAGACATCTCGAGAACAGTTTTTCAAGTCACCTGCTTCGACATCAATGCTTTGAAACTGTACTTATTGTTAATCAATAGAAAGTTGCTTGGAACCTATAATATATATAATAATCTATATAAACATTATATATTAATACAATATAAATAATTAATATAATACCTTAATACCATATAATATAATATATATATACCTATATATATATTAGTAATGGTTCAACTACTACACCAATTACTATATAGCATAGATATCAATATTAATTATATATTATATATATAATGATAATAAAGTTTTTTTTTGCCTTCCTTATGATAAGTGAAGACAATTTTCCAAATGTTATATTTGTGAGAGTAGTAATACCTTTTTCATTTTTTCCTTACCTGAGATATAAAAAAAATTCATGTACAAAAATCAAAATTTATTTCTTCAAATTTGGTAGCCAAGGCTCAAACATATTAAACGTGTAAACAACTGACCCCCAGTTAATATTAAATGTTTTGTATTAGAAAGAAGTTGGTTGTCGCATGGTTGACTATTCTCTGTTCAACAAATTTTGAAATACTTTTCAAGAGTGGTCAAAAAAAAATTTATATTATAAAAACAAATTTGCAAATAATGAGGTGTCTAAACTTAAATTTATACCACAACTAAATTGGAGTATATTATAGCAATGAAACTTGAAAAAATATCTTAAATAACTATTTAAATTCTCCTGCGCCAGAAATGATTTGTTGGAAAATATCAAAAAAAAAAATTCTTCTCTTACCGTAAAACTGTTCAAAAACGACATAGTTGTTCATCTGGTTTATTATCATGAAAATAAAAGATATGATACTGTTTTTCAAAAAAATATTACTTTTATGGTTTTAGAATAGTGAGAATTATTGCTAATGAAGTCTCCTTTACAAATTAAAACTAAACAAATTTTAGATTCATAAATACAATATCTATATTCGACCTGAAATCAATAAACCTACTAATAATAATAAAAAAGTATTGAAATATTATTATTATATATATATTATAATAATATCTTTTCAAAAATATATATATATACGAATTATATATATATAAATATAATTATTATAGAGGGATATATATAAATATAAATAAGAAGTATAGGGTCTAGTATCTCTCACAGTATGACGCAATATATAAGTTATAAAGTCACACAATATTATATAATATAGGGATTAAATAGATATATATAATAGATAAAAGATATAATTATAAGATATATAATAAGATATAAACTATATAAAATTATAATTAATATTATATAATATAATATATATAATTATATATTATATTACTGTATGTATATATTCCTGTTAAAATATAAATAAAACTGATAATATATGATAAATATATATAAATAAAATAATAAAATATATATAATTTATAATAAAATAAAATATATAAATAATTATATAAATTAAAATATAAATTATAGATATATATATACTCCAAATAATAATAAATATATGTATTATAGTGCGATCTCTCAGTCATACCATCAGTATAGTTATGAAATAAACTGAAAATTAATAAATTAATATAATAAAAATAAAAGAATATCTAAGATATAACAAGATATAAATATAAATATAAAATAGAAAATCACTATAATCTTAATATAAAATAAAATTATAATATATAAAATATAAAATAATAAAAGAATATATAAGTAGAATCAATCCTATATATATATAATTACTACAGTGTTAGTCAGTACGAGTACTAATAATGACATACTACAACGGAGATAGTAGATAATATATTATTAAACAAATAATTAATGACTAATAAAATAAATAATATAATTATATAATATAATATAATAATTGGAACGATTAATATAAGTCAATCTGGTCAGATGATGCCTAAAGGTTCGGAAACTATTTATAGATTGTCGCTTTATAAATAGAACTGACGTTGTTGCGAAGAGTATAGCTGTCTCGAGAAGCGTAGACGTTTTAATATGTCATTATATCTCATTTTGACCATCTATAGTGATGTTGTGTTAGCTAACAATTAAACTTCCCAGGTTTTATAATATCATGCAGATTAAAGTATTACTGTTTTTAAAATATATTAGACGAGGAAATTTGATCATTTAATAGAAACGTAAGGAGCGGTATACGCTCTGCTCTCCTTAATTTCTTAACACTCTCTCTATGTCTATGTGTAATATATATCGTCCTCTCATTGTCTGTAAATATCGGTAGGTCTAAAATAGTATTAGTGTATATTTTTATATAGTCTTTTTTAACTATGTTTCTCACTTCTTATATTTTGTCTACATTTTTTGATAGGATATAGATTATAGAGACTTATAGAAGCTCTGCCATAACCTACGTATATTAGTACTACCTCGTATCATTATATATTTATCACGACTCCACGTAAAAAGAACCAAACTATATAACCATACCTATCCTAGTATCGATGTTTCAAAAAAAATTTGATTCTATTTTGATCATTCTACGTATGTAGATGTGTACATATCATAGTGAGAGCTTAACTGCAACAGGCGATCAAGAACTCGACTGTCGCGCACTCTCGCTGAATAAACCACCACATAATAGAAGCACGATATAAGGCTAAATAGATGCGCATGTATTTATTGGTCTCATTCTATACATTTACACTCGGCTATTAATTTAGATGTGATTTAAAACTTTATAACTCTCATCTATACTGGTTGAGTGTGTGTCAATGTTCTCTCACTCCTCTCTCTCTCTCTCTCATGCACTCCTCATAGCATAGAGCATTAGTTATTTGGTCATCTCCACGTATGTAGCACGGTACTAGTGTCCTTCAACGCGGTACGCGACCGACCGATGCTGTTACGATAGATCCTTATGATATAAACGAAGTACACTTCTATCACTATCAACTGTAGAAATACATATTCCTCGCGGTGTGTCTCTCGTGAATAACTCGTACTCTACCTCATAGATGGCCAGAAATTCGATCAATCTAATCACAATGAAATGACTCAATAATTCATATTCTCTCAAATCAGTGTTAATATACTCACACTGCATAACTTATGTAATAATTGGCCACGATTCTCTAAAGGTGAGATGTTATGTGCCCTAATTTAAAATATCGCAGTATCCCTCAGTACTAAATCTCTCGCATCTCATAGCTCTCATAATCTATCAATTATCATCTGCCAGACTGCTGGTCTCATGTATATAGACGCGAGATTCTCAACTAGCAGTTCTATCGACTCACAGTGCGAACGAGGCCTCCCTGGTATCATCTAGTTTAATTGTTGGACATAGTAGATTAAACTGCTAAGTAGATACGACATTCACTGCGTGACGCTGATATCTCGCTACTCGCGAAAATGAAACATAAAGAATGTTATTAATACAGCGCCGCAACGCCAACTATATTTTTTGCAATGAATAATAATGTACTATCGTTCTCTCTCACTCTCTACCAAACTAATTCTTCAATCCAGAGAATTTTAACAGATTGACCGCACCTTACTCAATATTATTGTTATGTCGATGAGAACATAGTCCTGTACCTTCACGACTCCACCGTTCTATTCAAACCTCTGTAACTACCACAACAATCACGAATCTCTCCTAAGTAGTGTGAGCTAGAGTATGACATAGTAAACGTCAGGATCCTGCTGAGTAGATGAGGCAGACTAACGTTAAGCTCTGATCGCACTCTTTGATAGATTCGATCTCAACTCAACTGAACTGCCTGGTTCCTTTAGAGCAATAAATATAGAAGAAAAGTGCATAAACAACATTCCCCACTCTCCCTCCAACCATTCTTAAAAACACACTGATGACATCCTCATGTTTCAGCACTAGTTATTAGCTTCTCTGCTCTTGAGACACCTGTACTCTTTGCTCCTGATTGCAAACCTTCTGGCCACAACTCGTGATTCTCTGTAAATGCAATAATATATCCTCATTCTGCTTCTAATTATTTAAGTAATCTAATATACTCTCATTCTCCCAACAGCTCATCCTGCCTACGCTTCTGATCTGGGTCGTGTTCCTCGATAGGGGAGCCTTGCGTG
The DNA here is from genome assembly GCA_015478945.1 of Trachelipus rathkii. Taxonomy (NCBI): domain Eukaryota; kingdom Metazoa; phylum Arthropoda; class Malacostraca; order Isopoda; family Trachelipodidae; genus Trachelipus; species Trachelipus rathkii. The sequence goes on along the minus strand of JABUQX010003311.1, from coordinate 39,949 downwards.
CTCAGCTTACATATCCCACTACTAATTGGACTGATTGCTTTGACTCTTTGGTGACGTCCTAGGCATGATCAATCTTTTACCGATCTTTGCGGACCCCATCTTTAGCGAGAGTGGGCACCAAATCTAACTTCACGAAAATATCTAAGCACTCTCTAGTCATCAACAACCAAATTGCTACGCCTTTTTTTGGTCTCAACAGACACTTTCACGAGGCATCTTCTGTTTTTCCATTCACGCTCTCGATGGAGTGTTTTACACTGCTCTTATCTGTGCATGGTCATTTAATATTCTAAATTTTTCAATTTTTCAAACCCATGTTTTTGGATCATTTCGTTAATACATAGTAATAACACAGTAATAATTATAATTATCGAAAATGCTTAAAAAAATATAGAAATATATAGAAATTATCTTTTTGAACAATTAATACACAAATTGCACTGAATTATTTATTCTACGACCTTTTTTTCTTTCACGTCTTCTGTTTCGCTCAGACGTGGTGGCTCACGATAACCCACTTGTCTTTTGTTCCGTAATTTGAAGTTATGAAAAACTACTCTGTATGACATACTTTCGACTACTTACATTCCCATGTTGGGCTCTCACTCGAATAATTACAGGGCATATTGTCTGACTGTTTTCGCTGTAGGAAATCAGACAAATAATCTTTTACTGCTACGGTTAATCTCTACTTTCCGGTTGTATATGCTAATTCTTCTATCTCCTGTGATTCATCTTATCTTTCACATCAGGAAACTCCATATTGAGAACGAAATATACGTCATATCAATTCTGACACACTTTCTTGTTATAAGAACTTCTCTCACACTCACCAACAATACAACAGCACTTAACTATATCTTACGCCAACTACTACAAGTCACTCTGACAAGATTTCATAGCATGTTTTAGATATCCGGAATAAGATACGACAATCAAAAACATCATCTCAAATATTTCACTTTTCAAAAAATTATTCCGCTTCCCAGAATCAGTGAAATCACTTAAGATATTTTTTTTTTCTTATCCGTGATCCAACATCAGATTTTCAGAGGCTGTGTACTTAGTCTGGGCGAGACACTAGACCTTTTCATACTTAGATTTTTATTCTAGTTATATCTCCAAAAGCAAGAAATTTTTAAAACAAATTTCCCAAATTTTTTTTCTTGAAAATTGATACATGGAAGAATCAAAATCTAATGGTTTTCCTGATCTCTGAAGACACGCTTATTATACAAGACACTCTCCACTTTCCGCAGACTACATATCGCTCCTGACAAAATTTCATCAATCTTCTAGAACCATAAACAGAATAAAAATCTATCGCTCTCACTTTCAACTTTCAAAATCTCAAATAAGTGTTCTGGACACAAACTTGTGACAACGCTGTGACTCTACAAACTAACAAAATACGAATGGCCTATAGACGGCACACAATACTAATCAGTATGCGCAATCCAGTGACACAAATGTGAGCACTTCTCACACATAATGCATAAAATATGTGACACGCTAATATACCATAGCACTGCAAAACATGGGGTGTTGTAAATATGAAGAATTGTTTGAAATATATTATAAAACGCGCACACACACAATCTAAGCGTGCAATTGGCGTGTTGTAGTAGTGGGTCAGAAAATCTTAATTCGCGTAGTCCTGACACTCTCATCTCAGCCGAAATCTCTGTGTTACTTTAAGGAATAGTCCTACGGCCGGTCCTACAAACATCCGTGTCACACTACAAATGGTATCATTTGCCTGTAGCTTTGCCGATAATTGGTGGGAGCTGTATATCGGTTGATGGATGATCAGGTTCATTCATTCGTTGACGTAAATCTTCTTCGGCCAGTATATCTTATGCGTTCGATCGTAGGCTTTGTTATTGGCCATTCAGTGGCTAGAGTAGGTGCGTATCGGGAGTGGAAAAGAATTCGTCGTGTACCTATCCACTCTAGCTAATTTTCCATGAGTTCAGCTAGAAATTCGTTGTGCTTATGTTATTAGCTTCTTCGATCGCCCACATCGTACGTCAATATACGGAAAGTCGCGTAAGACACTCGTTGTTCTACGGCACTCATCATCGCCAAATCTGTCTTCTGGCCTCTTCACCAAAAACATCTCTAAGCAACTTTCTTATATCTTGTATGTATGTATTTGTAAATGCGTGTGTGTGTGTGAGCTCTCAGCTCACATCTCCGAGCTAGTTATCGCCATCCTCTCTCGACCTCAACGCCTGGAGATTTGCATTCCTCTTCCCTACCTCTCTCACTACGTTATGCGTACTTTGTATTGTGATTACACATTGACGGGTCTTCATGCAACCAAATGTGCGATGTCCTCCTGAAATCTTGTTTTGAGAGTGGACGGTTAGAGGAGCGGTGGGCCTCGGATGGGCGATTTCCTCCCGGTGTGTGTGAGGGTTCGGGGGTGTAGCCTGTTTTTTCTGTGTGATGTTGTTTTGTGAATATTGCTCGTCGGGCCAGCCTCGTACTCGTATGTAATAATGTATTCTCTAGTTGTCCAAACTAAGCACTCCCTTCATATTTGGAAGCACGGCTGATCCCAGCATTAGTTCCCGGAAAAAAGATAGTCTATATATATTGTATTTTATCTAAACTCCTTTGAAAACCCTTCCTCACTCTGCACTTTCTTAATGAGGCAATCTGGAATCTAACATTCACTTCTTCCGATCTGCCACAGTAACAGCTTTCGCGCGCGTCAGGTCTAACCCACTGGCCTAGCATAGTCAGCTTAATATGGCTCTTAACTTATATGCCCATATAGAGTATTTTCCTTACGACTTTACGTGACCAGCACCTTACACTGTCCGTGGTGCTTGGGCTTGCCCGTTAACTGAAGACTTGCGTCAACCGTGGCGGCTTAGAACCATATCAAAGCAATTTCACGGCGTATGGCCATGCACTCTATCATCCTCCGTTCCGTGTTTGCCGCGGCGTTCTGTTTGAAGCGTACTTATGATCTAGTTTTCAGGTCTCACAATCCGTGACTCATAGCGTAGCTTTCTCGCTGCTGTCTCATGTACTTCTGTACGCTCGACATTGATACCACTCTTATCTGGAGTGCTTCACCGTGATGCGACCATCTCTCGTTATCTGTTCAACGTCTCACTACTCTTGGAGCTCATATGTATTTCTATCTATTTCAGTCTAATTGATTTCTTTCTCTCCACCTGTCACATGCTAAACCTTTCTTATCCCCACTGATCCAGAGAATTCGACCGATGTGGAATCTCTTGTACTTTCATCTCAAGTTGTACACCTCATCTTCAATCTGGTCCTCCCATTTCCTCGTGCGCTCTGCTTCTGTCTTCTTCGTAGTGAAATTCGCCACCTCTGATTTGGTTCATCGTCGATATACATTTCTTTTCTCAGATTCTTCGACTTTCTTCGCCAGATAACCGAAAGATACGGACATCTTCTCTGTTCCTGTTATTGTTACGCGCGTCGGTGAGGCCTTTTACTCTCTCCCTCCTGTATAGAAGTGCAGACTTTGAATCTGCTCGTTTAAGAATCATCATTTGCAAGCTTCTCATCTACCTATGAGATCTCTCTCTCTCTCCAGCTACTTTGTCCACTGTTCCTGTGTATAGATAAAAATAGACTAAGCAGCCTTCTATCTTCCGCTCTGCGCTAATCCGTTCAAGCTTGCTTGTCCGTTTACTCTTATCAATAATAAATTAATAGATAAAACATCCCTATGCTAGCTTATTAACTATTGAGACATTCAAATACTTAGATAATAGTTTCTTGGTAAACCTACATCGACCAGTCTCAGGATCCATGTCTGCTAGCAGCTCGTGATATGAGTATTATTCTGATAGCTAAATATTTCGACTGCCATTAAACTGCACAGCCGACGGACTCATCTCTGTCCTTTCCTCAATCTTACATTTAAATCCACGCGGTGATCTACCTGTCATAATCTCACCTCTCCCTCAAGACAAGTGTATGGAGTTAGCTTTAGCCTTCTTCATTTTTGTGATGGGGGGCTGCGGGTTTCACAGTCCGCGGACTTTTCCGATGGGTATGAGCAGCTACCCATGATAAAATGCTTGGTGGTGAGTGGGTTTCACTTCTCTTGAAACGATCATCTTATCTTTGCGCGCGATTGTTCTTGCTATTTATGTTCTTGACTCTCAAACATTCAGCCCGCCCAGCAGGGTGAGTTGCAAGAGTAGTTTCGTAAAAGGGAACTTGCCATCTCCGCCAATTACGATCATCACTCGTTTTCTACGCACGCACATTACCCAGGAGAACCTGATACAAGCACAATAAGGGTAAGTGTTGAGTGTAGATCCTGCTCGCAGCTCGCTGCAGTGTTGCTCGGCCGTGTACAAGATATATCTTAACTGGAACTACAAAGGCGGTAGTATCAATGCTGCTGACTTTCTCTTCTTCTAAAGACTGTGCCGATATCACACGTCTTATCGACTGTCTGTCATACAGTCAATCTCTCACAAGCGGCTTATGTTCTGCTCGAATTTAATTCTCACTACAGATATTGATCTCCTGGGGTCCCGCTCTTGATGGCACCTGCCAATTATATCTGCCAACCAAAATCACATCACTATATCCTTTGATAGCTTTTACGGATATTGCCAACTGATGAGATCTTCTTCGAGACCGAAGTGTAAACAACACCTCCAATTTGCATACTAGGGCTCCTCTGCCGTATATGGTGTCTGGAACTAGCTGGGTATGAAGCATGATTACGCTAAACTAGTAATATATCTACGTGATAAACAGGTCAGTTATATCAGACGATTATATATAATTAACATTATCCCTATATAATTATATATATAACTATATTATTATATAATATACATATATATATATATATTAATATATATATATATATATATATATATATATATTTATATATATATACATAAGGGGAGCGTAGCTCTCTTTTAAGGCAAATGGAAAGTTCGCGTTCTAGCGTCGCGTAGGGACGTTGCTTGTATCATATCATTTTTGAAAATAAAATTTTATACTTTCCATTATTAATAATCTTACATTATTTTTGAAAATAAAATATTTATACGTTATATTATTAAAAATATTACATTATTTTTGAAAATAAAATATTTATATTTTATATTATTAATAATATTATATTATTTTTAAAAATAAAATGTTATTTTGTTTTTGAAAATAAAATATTTGTATTTCTTATTTTTAATTATAATATTAATAATAATATTATTAATAATAATATAAAATATTATTATTTTTATTATTATTATATTATTTTTGAATATGAAATATTTATATTTTATATTATTAATAATATCATTATATTATATTTGAAAATGAAATATTTGTATTTTATATTATCAGTAATATATTATTTTTCAAATAAAATATTTATATTTTATATTGGTAATAATAATTCAATTATATTATTGATAAATATTAAACATACTTTTTTTCAATGATATAACTGTTGTTTACAAGTTTTTAAATACTCTTGCACTGATAATTTACTTTCATTAGAATAGTAATAAAAAGAGTGTATTTTAATTGATATAAATTAAAATAAATTAAATTAAATTAAAATTAAAATTAAATAGAAAACTACCAAAAACTTTCGTTTCTTCACAATTCTAAAATTGAATACCATTTCGTTTCCCAACGTTTATATACTTCCTAATAGCACTCACTATATCAGTTAATCAATCTAGCCTGTGTTTACCCTCCCTAGCTGGGTGACATTTCATTCAAAATTATAGCCAATGTACTGCTCTTTTAATAATAATAAAAATAATAATTAATAGATTAAATAACTAATGAAATAATAATAATAATATATAGATAAATAATTAATAATTAATCAATAATAATAAAATAATCATGTGATTATATATATGCAAACACCTCATACAATATAGACGTCCCAATGCCATACCTCTAGATTCAATCCCATGTGGTAGTGTCATATAATCATTCAATAATATAATAAGAATAACATAATATAATAATATAATAATAATGAATAATACATAATAATAATAATAATAATAATAATAATAATAATAATAATAATAATAATCATGGTTTTAGTTTTAAATCAAACCTTTGATGAGATATTTATGCGTCACTGGAATCCATACCACGGTTAGTTCACTCAAGTTTACGTTGATTTAAACAACAACAACAACAACAACAACAACAACACTAAGACAACCATAATTCATTGACATATGCAATTCCAACCTAACCTAACCTAACCTAACCTACACGCTAACTAACCTAACTAAAACAATACCTAACCAACACTAACCTAACCTACCTAACCCTAGATACCTAACCTAACTCTAACCTAACTAGCCTAACCTAAACTACCTAACCTAACCCAACCTAACCTAACCTAACCTAACCTAACCTAACCTAACCTAACCAAACCTAACTTAATCGAACCTAATCTTATCTAACCCATCCTAACCTACTCTAAACAAATTTACGATAAAACGTACATATCGATTAATTGTTTTTGTCTGTGCTTGCGAATGTGAGTGACTTGATTTGGGTGTATTAGAAAGACACCGTTTAAATGACGTGGGAAGGACAACGCATAAGTGACATTAGAAGGCCACCGTATAAATAGCATGCAAAAGACACCGTATAAAGGAAATTGAAAAGATTCTGTGCAAATGATATGCAAATAATACGACATGAATGATATTTTTAGCAACCTCACAAATTACAATCATTGTACTTGTTACCGTCTAAACTCTAAATTGCTTGATCTTCCCGACTATTTTTCTCCTTTTTATGAGTATTATTATTAATATCGTTATTTTTTATTCATTAGGATTTTTGCTGCAGTTTTTTTTTTTAATTTTGTGAAATATCAGAGAGGTATTTTTTTTTATCGTTGCGCAGAATGTTTTTTATTATTATTATTTTTTTATTTTCAAAGAAGGATTTTTCATTGATTCGATTTTTTTTAGATAATGCTTTTCAAAATACTTATCATTAATCATGCAAATAAGGAAGGGTTAAAAAAATGCAAGCTGTATATGTCTTTTTTTCTTGTTCTTATTTTTGTTCTTTTTCTTTTTTTCTTTTTTCTTTTTCGTTCTTTTTTATGTTCTTTTTCTTTTTTATATTTTTCTTTTTCTTGTTCTTTGGTTTTTCATTTATCTTTTTTGTTGTTCTTTTTCTTGTTCTTGTTCTTGTTCTTTTTCTTGTTCTTTTTATTTTTATTTTTCTTTTTCTTTTTATCTTTTTATTTTTCTTTTTATCTTTTTATTTTTCTTTTTCTTTTTTTTCTTCTTTTTTCTTTTTTTCTTTCTTTTTCTTTTTTCTTCTTTTTCTTCTTTTTCTTCTTTTTCTTCTTTTTCTTCTCTCCTCTCCTTCTTTGTATTCATTTTTATTTTAAAATTTCTTTTGCATCTTCATCTTCACTTTTTCTTCTTCTTGCTTCTCTTCTTCTTTCTTCGTCAATTTTTTCTTGCTTCTTCTTCTTCTACGTGTCTTCTTTCTTCTTTCCTCCTCGAGTCTTTCCTTTTCTTCTTCTTCTTCTTCTTCTTCTTCTTTTTCTTCTTCTTCTTTCTTCTTCTTCTTTTTTTTAGATAGAAAAATAAAATGTATAAAGCTTAAAAGATATTAAAATTAAAAGATATAAGGATTAAAAGATATAAAATTTGAAAGAATATAAGAAGCCCTATTAAAGGTTTAAAAACTCCTTTCTATTTTTATTATCACTATCATCATCACCTTAATAACAATTATTATAATATTTATATATATATATGAATGTAGCGAGAGTGTGTTAATTTCATTTCTTCGAGATTATTATTAGTAATTTTGCATTCTCGTGAAGCACCTTAGTCTTAAAATTTTATAGAAAGTAGTCCACCAACCGCACGTTTTTCTCACTCTTCAGGGCTCTTGTCACTCGATATAGATTTGCTTCTGGATGTTTCGATCTTTTCTGAGAAATATTAATGAGCGTAGCCAGGATTTCATTCCCATCGCTAATGAATCACTTTGAAGATATAAATTATTAAAAAATATTCCAGTAACCCTGCCCATGCATACTTACCCGTCGATAACTTACGGGATTTTTTCTTTTTTATTTTTCTCGCTTGTTGTGAATAAAGAAAAGGTAACTACTAGTCTCCTTGGATGCGGGAACCAATCATTTAATTTTGAAAACGATTTTAAAAGAGTCACACCGGTTAGAAGAAATAAGTAGTCTTTTTGTATCATTGATGGCATTCGGAACGATGCATAGCAAAAAGGAGAAACTGTGGTTAACGAAGACTGTATCAGATAGACGACTGACTTAAAAAATGGATGCACCGGAACATTGGTAACTCTATTTGCAAATACCCCCCTGTGCACTCTCGGCCAAAGGACCCTAAGACAGTTCTCTAGCTCAAGGGCAATATTCTCAACACCAGACTTGGAAGAAATTTGCCAGGGATGAAGAGATCTCTTGATAATTGTTGGGGAAGTTTGCATTGACTCAAAATTATTTATTTTGCACGACGCTGGGTCATTGAATGAATGTTTGTGATGCAAGTTGACAGGTCGATACTCTTTGACTTCAGAGACATCAAGAAAATACATGAGAGACAATCTTTAATAACAGATTTGGGATGGGTCCTAACGTTCTCATTCGATATCTTCCGCAAGTAAAAGTTATAATCTTTAAAATTAAAAGTTTTATCCGGAACAATATAAGATGAATTTAGGGGCTTATTGTTACATAGATAAATTTACACTCATTTAACAAATTAATAGAAACTTTTGATACAACTTAAAGATTCGTAGATATTTGTTTTCGGAATTCAGAATTAATGATTAAATTAATTTTCAAGGATAGAAACAATAATAAGGAAATGGGTGAAATATATTTAGGTGAAAATATATGTATAATCTATCGTAGTCAGCTAGAACTAGCTAGATGCTTTGGAATGAAATTGATATTTCCTTGATGTCAAATAAACATCGAATATTAAAATTGACACTTACATAAAGTCATCGGTCGCCGTGCCTGACAATCAGGTATAGATATTACGCTTTGCATAACAAAGAATTACACGTTCATAAGGATATACAATGAAGTTGTATGAGACCTATAATGCTCAAACATTATATAAATTTTAACTTGATGGCAGATCCATGAGGGAAGTGATTACTGAGATTCTTTAGACATTAATAATTTCCTTTTGCATAGATTGGTTTGCCCATCAAGGGAAAACAATATTTTTAGAAACCAGGTCCTTATTTACAGAAGTTTGAGGTTATCAAATCTACTGGTAAAAGTGATCATAACATGATTAAATTTACCATTAATATTGAAAACGAAATACATGATAATTGCTTGAAATTTCCAGATTTTAAGAACGCCAATTTTAATGGCTTAAACGACATATATGTGTATATAATTGGGACTCAATAATAAATAAATAAAAGTTGTTTTTAGATGTGTTCGAAACATTTAATAAAAAGGAAAAGATTTTGTTCCCCATAAAATGAAACGAACTTTCCAAAACTCGAAGCCAAGATGGTGGAATAATGAAATTAGAGATTCTTTAAGTAATAGAAAAAGAGCTTATAAACTTTGAAAGCCTTCACATACAGTGAAAAATAATAGTAGTTAGCTTGTCGTCGAAGCTGCAAACGATTAATTAAATTCTATAAACGAAACTATGAAATTGATATTGCTCAAGAAAGTAAAAATAATCCAAAAAAGTTTTACAAATATGTTATTAACAAAAGTTCCATTAAGGAATCAATTGAACCATTAATGGACATTAATGGAAATTTAAAATCAAACAGTGCTGATATGGCAAACATTTTAAATAATTTTTTCCCGACAGTTTTTATGAAAGAGAATCTAGATAGCGTGCCAAACATGAAAGACATAAGGGATTTTCATGCAGACAATTATGCTAGATACATTTGAAATTCTAGCAGAGGAAATTGCTTTCCAGATTAATAAACTATTAATAACCAGTTGGATACTATCCAACACATTTCAAAAATTTAAAAAATATATTGGTGAAACATTTGACATGTTTTTCAGTAAGTCTTTACTTTAAAAGTCGGAATAGTTCCTAATGATGTCAAACTTAAAAACGAGAGCGTAAGATCCCAAATAACTACAGACCAATTAGCTTGACTTCTATAGTTGGCAAAATTTTTGAAGCATTACTAGCTAATCGATTAGTTGCACATCTTGAAGATCATGGATTGCTCGAGAATTCCCAACACGGTTTTAGAAGAAAGAGATCATGTTCAACAAATTTGCCAGAATTTTTTTTAATGCAGTTCTTAACAATGTAAACTACAAATCGTTTGATGTTATTTACTTAGACTCTCAAAAAGCGTTTGAGACCGTCTCTCCTCAAAGCATAAAGCTCATGGTATTCGAGGAAGACTTTTAAATTTGATTATAAATTGACTATTGGATCGACGACAACTAGTCGCTATCAATGGTCAATGCTCAGATTGGGCGAATGTTATTAGTGGTGTACCCCAAGGATCTATCCTGGATCCAACACTGTTCATTATATATGTAAATGACAAAGATGATAATATTTTAGGCAATATTTCAAAGTTTGTCAATGATGCGAAACTTGGAAATCGGAAAATATGTGAGAAAGATTATCAATCACTCCAAAGCGATTTGAACAAAATTGTTAGTTGGTAAAAAACATGGCAAATAAAATTTAATATCGATAAATGTAAGGTTATACATTTCGTGAGTAGGAGCAATGAATTTGATTACAAAATAGATGACTCAGTTATCAAAGTTGTCAGTGAGGAAAAGGATCTAGGAGTATTAATCAATAAGGATTTAAAGTTTGCGAAACAATGTGCTGAAGCTGTTAAAAAGCAAATAAAGCTCTAAAATTTATTGCCAGAAACTTCGAATATAAATCTAAAAATATAATACTTCTTCTTTATAAAACATTAGTTAGACCTTATCTGGAATACGCAGTGCAGTTTTGGAGTTCATTCCTCAAAAGAGACAGAAAAAATTGAAAGAATTCAAAGAGGGCAATTATATTAATTCCCGAATTGAGAGGTAAGTCATACGACCAACGACCACGTGAATTAGATATTCATTCTTTAGAGAAAAGAAGATTGAGAGGAAAATTAATAGAGGTTATAAAAATACTAACTAAATTTGACAATATCTATTATAGACAATTCCTTAGACCAGTGGTTCTCAAACTGTGTGACGCGTCACCTTTGGGTGACGCAGTTTCCCCTCAGGGGTGACGCGAAAGATTTGAACATTTTCATAATTGTATTTCAGTTTTCATTTTGTGATTGATTTGTCATGTGATATGAAATCCATTTTTGAAGAGCACTTACTACAGCTTATTGCCGGGTTTGAGAAATATTTTAAAAAACGATCATATGGATAAATTTTCATGGATTCAGGATCCATTTAATGTTGCTGCCCCATCTGATTTTACCATAACGGAAAAAAAGAATCTAATTGAACTGTCTTGCGACAATTCGTTGAAAATAAAATTTAGTGTCATGGAATTAACAGAATTTTGGATGTCAGTAAAAAATGAATATCCACTTCTGAACGGTAAAGCTCAAAAAATTTTAATTCCATTTGCGACTTCTTATTTATGCAAAGCTGGATTTTTGGCTGTCGCTGTAATTAAAACTAAATATCGATCAAAAATCAATGTATAAAACGAAATGAGGGTGGCTGTATCCAATCTGATTCCCAGATTTTCGAAAATGTGTGGCGATCAACAGGCTCATCCATCCCACTAATGACTAATTAAAGGTAAATTTAATTTATTTCTTATATATATATATATATATATATATATATATATATATATATTATATATATATATATATATATATATATATATATATATATATATATATATATATATATATATATATATATATATATATATATATATATATATATATATATATATATATTTATATGAGATATATATATTATATATAATATATATATATATATATATATATATATATATATATATATATATCTCTATATATATATATAATAATATATATATATATATATATATATATATATATATATATATATATATATATATATATATATATATATATATATATATATATATTCAAGAGGCAGATCCGGGGAATGCTTTTGGCATGACGTAATCATGCAATATTATTGTAATTTAATGATTAATAATAAACCCTATTTTATAAAATGTAAAACGTTCTTTTTAGAATCTTACATGGGGTGACTTCGGCAAACTTGAATTTAGTCAAGGGAGCCGAGAATCGAAAAAGTTTGAGAACCACTGCTCTAGACAATATTTTAATGTATAACACGAAACAATGGGCATAAACTATCTCATAAACTATTTCAAACAAATTTAGCAAAGAATTTCCTCACTACGGTGTAGTTGAGAAGTGGAATAGTCTCACTTATGAAATAGTGAATAGCGGTAACATAAGTTCATTTAAGAGAAGGTTAGATATACACCTTGAGAAAATTGGTCTCTGAACTTTAATTCAACTCGATTTTTACTTTATTAAAACAATAGAATTAGTTGTGACCTAGATATGGTATAATCAAATAAACAATTGAAATCATTTAGCAAATGTTAAAAATACATCTTGAAAAGAATTCGGTTGACGAACGTATAATAGTTTTGATGTTCATAGCTTAGAACGTATCCGTTCTAAGACGGCGATATCATCGATAACACTATTACCCTAACTTGTAATAAATAGCTTTGACATTCACCGTTTAGAATATGTCCTTTCTAAGCCGGTAATCTCTTCGATCACACTAAATAGAAGAAATAATCCAAAAAGAAAATTTCGCACACTTGTAGCACTATGATGTTTGTTCCTTAGAAGCAGATCTGCTCTAAGTGATCAAACACATTGTTCGCATTGACAGTGGACACTTCCAACGCATTAAATAAAGAAAAATACTTAACAGAATATGATGTTTGTTGCTTAAAAGTAGATCTGCTCTATGTGAGCAGACTCATATGTCACATTGACAGTGAACACACCCAACACAATAAATAAACAAAAACACTTAGCAGACTATGACGTTTGCTGCTTGGAAACAGATCTGTTTAAGTAATCAAACTCATATGTTACATTGAAATAGGCAAAATAATATACTTATTTAAAAAATACATGACAGATTATTTTAAAAAAATTGGACACATCCAGCACATTAAATAAACAAAAATACTTAACAAAATAGTCTTGAGTGGACTGTAAAGTATTTGATAGTCGTTGTTCGGTAGTTCTGCAGTTCTTCTTTTCTTCTTCTTATTTACATAAAAGATATATATCAAACTACTCAGATTCAACAGCGGCAACATCGATTAATTCAAGAAAAAGTTAGATAAACACCTTAAGGAAATTATTCTTTGAGCTTCAATTCAACTCGATTTTTACTTTATTTAAATACTAGAATTAGTAGTAACCTGAATATGGTAAAATCAAACTAGAACAATTGAAATAATTTGGCAAATGTTAAAAATACATCGTAAAAAGAATTCCGGCTTATAACAGTTTTGATTTTCATGGCTTGCAACGTATCCGTTCTAAGCAGGTGATCTCATCGATCTCATTATCGCCTTAGCTTATAATAATTAACTTTGATGTTCACAGCTTATAACATATCCGTTCTAAGAGCATGATCTAATCGATCACACTGAGTAGGAAATATAATTTAAAATCAAAATTTTACGAACTTGTAGCACTATGATGTTTGATGCTAAGAAACAGATCTTTTCCAAGTGAGCAAACTCATATTTCACATTGACGGTGGACACACTGTTCCTCAGGGTTCTGTTTTATCTCCAACTTTATTCCTACTTTTCATCAACGATCTTCTTAGCTGCACTTCTAACTCTATTCACTCTTATGCCGATGACTCAACTCTCCATTCGTCCACTCATTTTAATTGTGCTCCCTCGTTTGTATCTAGAGTTGCCTCTCGTCTACAGCTTTCTGATTCAATTCTTGTTGATTTGGTTGGGATTTCTCAGTGGGGTAACCGTAATCTTGTGAATTTCAACTCTTTGAAAACTCAACTTCTTCATATCTCCCTCTCTAAAACACCTCCCAACTTTTCTATCCCCTTTTACGTCTCTAATGTCTTACCCGTAAACAACATTAACATTCTTGGACTAAACGTAAATAGTGAATTGTCTTGGAGACCTCACATCACATCGGTGCTAAAATGGCCTCAAAAAAGCTGGGAATTCTGTTCAGATTGAGTGAATTTTTTTCTTCTGCTTAGATACACCAGTTATATAAAGGTCTTATTCGCCCCTGTATGGAATACTGTTCCCACATTTAGGGTGGATCCGGTTTCACCCTTCTTTTGGATAGGTTAAAAGCTAATGCTTAGAAGGACTGTCCGATACTTTCAAACTACCTCAACGCTCTTTCTCTGCGTCTTGACATTGGTGCTCTATCTCTTTTCTATAGGTATTACAACGGCAGGTGCTCGAGAGAATTGACCTCTCGCATTCCCCCACCACTGCGTCGCCCTCGTAACACAAAGGTGTCTTGTTCTCTCATGAAAATGTGTGAATATTGGGAGCTCAAGGATCACTCGTGGTGGTACCTCCCTTCTTTCCAGCCACATCGTTGATGATACACCTTCTTCTTTTCCCTGCAATATTCAATCTTCCTCTATTTAAGTCCGCGTCTACGCCCACCTGAAATGGTGTTAGGCAAGGGACAGGGTAGGTTTACTTTCCATTTATTTTAATTTTTGTTTTTCATTTTGTCATTTTTATTTATTTGTTTTTTTTTCTTTATCCTTTTGTGAGTGGTGGTATCATGTAAAAAAAAAAAAATTCAACACGATAAATAAACAAAAATACTTAACAGACTATGACGTTTGTTACATTGAAATAGGTATAATATATACTTATTTCAAAACCATGCTGTAGATTTATTTTCAGGATCAGTGATACATCCAATACATTAATTTAAAAAAATACTTAACAGACCATCCTAGAGTGGACTGTAAAATCTTTGTTGTAGGTGTTCTGTAGTTCTGTATTATTATTATTATTATTATTATTATTATTATTATTATTATTATTATTATTATTATTATTATTATTAAATAATATTATTATTATTATTATTATTATTATTATTATTATTATTATTATTATTATTATTATTATTATTATTATTATTATTATTATTATTATTATTATTATTATTATTATTATTATTAATATTATTATTATTATTTTTTTTTTATTATTATTATTTCGTTTGAAAAAAAAAAACATTTTTTTATTAATGAATTTGACTTTGATCTTTCCTTTTAACCTTATTTTAATAGAATAAAAATAGAACATGTAGAACCGCAAATACAGACACACACACACACACACACTTTACTGTATACCATACATACATCACATATACACATATGTATGCATATGAAGCGGTCAATGGTTAAATTCCAAGAGGAATGCATATGCCTAGTTGGTCTTTGAATTATATTATCACGGATCAGGGTTTGTAAGTGACCAAGCTTTGAGCTCAAATATTATGTTTACAGTGATCGTCAGTGAGAAACATCATCTAAAGTGGGGCAGTAGAGCTTTTGAGTGAATATAAAAATAGTGTTTCCTTGTTTGTGTACGTTTAGCATTAAATATGTTTCTTCTAATTTGCAAAAAGGAAAATAAATAGCTCTGTATAATGCATGTTGGATAAAATTTAATATCGAGATTGAAGGAGCAACATCATTAAAACGAGATATGGTATTAACGCTAAATACAACTCATTACACTTAAGTGTTACTTCAAATTCAAGTCAAACCATGCTCGCATTGTTACAATTTTAACTTTGCAATTTGATGTATGTGTGTGAATGATATGTTTTTGAAATGTAAATTAACATATAAATAACATTTGTTATTTTATGTGCTAATAATATATTGCTGGTAATAAAAAAAATTAAACTTAAATCTTTTAAGAGTATACAGTATTAATCAGCTAAATATCGGCGTTCACCACTTAAAAATCTTATGCAGCATTCATAACTTCCCAGACCTTTAATTAAACAAAATCTACTATAGGATTCGAAGGATGAATCATTAACTTCCTTAGAAATATTAATAATTGTGATTCTTTACCAGACATCTGATTCAACAAAGTCTCCTGTAGGACTCGGAGGATTAATCATGACTTCCTTAGACATTTTAACAATTGTAATTTTTTACCAGACATTTGATTCAACAAAGTCTTCTATAGGACTCGAAGGATTAATCATTACTTAGTTCGACATATTAATAATTGTGCTTCTTTATCAGACCCTTAACTAAATAACAGATAAAAAAAATTAAGTGCTTCTTTTGTTAAGAGTCAAGTTTAAATGCAAGAGAATCGTTGAGTTTCTACAACAATTAAGTAGATAAACATTTGATTTCCAGTCCGGTCCTCAAGAAATAATTAATAAAAATTTTATTAAAAATTATAAAATTAAAAAAAAAAAAAATATTTTTTATATAAACGTTTTAACAATTAAATAAACTTTTAATAAAAAGTTAAAAACTTTAAAATAAATTTTAGCTAACGTTTACGACTCCAAGGAAAACAGGCATCAACGAAGCCACTTTGAAGTGACATGCTTTACTATATCATTTCTTTATGAGATTGAAATATAAAATTTAAGCTTAAAGTATTAGTAAGTGATATCGAATCTAACTTGTGAGACGTTAGTCTTGGACCTAATTCTTATAGATGAAAAGCCAGTGGGGGAGTTAACTTAATTAAAAAAAGAAAAAATTGAAATTTCCAAATATTGTCAACGAAATTTCCAAAAGAAATTTTCAGAGATAAATTTCCAACTATTTCAAAAAAAAAAAATTCAATCTGCTTTTCATTTTTTTTTTAATGTTCAAGCGTCTAATGTAAAATATATTATTATTATTATTATTATTATTATTATTATTATTATTATTATTATTATTATTATTATTATTATTATTATTATTATTATTATTATCTGTAAAACGCATAATTCCGAAAAATATCCTTTTCACCCAATCAAATATTTTTCCCTTAAAAAAAGTCCTCATCCCTCCAAAGATAAAAAACCAAGACATCATTGAATGTGTATACCAAGAGCGATATATGGGTTGCAACTTGGTGTACTATGGCGAAACAAATGACCTCAACAGACGTACATACCAACAAAAATAAGACTTAAGAATGGAAAATTTAAACTCAGCTCTCACACACCATTGAAGCAACTACAACCATTCTATAAATATCAACAATATAAACCAAATTTTCAACACCTCGGATATAAATTTAAGAAAACAAATGGAATCATTTTGCATCATAAATTGGGAAACTTTTAATAAACAAAAAGGAGAAGTTAATCTGGACCCAATCACAAATCAACCAAATGAAGAGCCTGTTTCTACAAAAGTAAGTGAAACCAAAAGATTACAAAATCAATAACAGCATTTCAGAGAAGTTTGGTTTCTGTTTCTCGTTCATTCATTACCTGAAGAGGCCTTGCGTTAAATTGCTAAAAATATTTTTCTTTACATTTTTTATATTTTCGTTATGCTATAACATTTACAAAGCTTTAAATTTGAAAATAAATATTTAAACATGGGTCTAACTTAAATATCTGATTCAACAAAAAAAAAAATCTTCAAAAATTACCCATTTTCCCCCATTTTACATTATATATATATATATATATATATATATATATATATATATATATATATATATATATATATATATATATATATATATATATATATATATATATATATATATATATATATATATGTGTGTGTGTGTGTGTGTGTGTGTGTGTGTGTGTGTGTGGCTATTCAGTAGGATCTTTTACCGAAATGGGATATTAGTTAAAATTTTGTATTTTTCTTTTAATCAATAAGCTATAAAGAAAAAAAATTGCCAGTCCTTCAAACGGTTGTAAAACGAAGAAGCTAATTAAAATATTTAGTTCAAATCCATAGTATTAACTCAAAATAACCTTACTAGCGTATCATAGCCTCACTAAATGAAATTTATTTTTATGTTCATAATTTATTTCGCTTGGCATTGCTTAAAAAAAAACACGTATCTGGCAACAAGAGCGTTTTGGACATTTCATTCGGTAAAAGAACAAAAAAAAAAAAATAAATAACCAACTTTTTCTTCTTTTTTCCTACGAAAATATTGAGGAAAGATCATTGCCAAGTGTGCATATGCTGTAATATATGTAATAATATATATATATATATACTAGCAATATATATATATGTATATATATGTAGTAATATATTTATATTTATCACTCTATATAATATAATATATATATATCATATATAAATATATTAAATATCAATATATATATATGTATATGTATATAATATGTAATATATATATATATAATATATATATATATATATATATATATATATATATATGTAATATAATAATATATATATATATATAAATATATATATCATATATATATATATATATGTAATATATATATAATAATAATAATATATATATATATAATAATAATACATATGTATATATATATATATATATATATATATATATATATATATATATATATATAATGTATATACATAAGAAACAATGCCTCTGTCATACAGATATATCATAATATAATATATATAATAATAATAATAATATATATATATATATATATATATATATATATATGTAATTAGAATAAAAATATATATATATACTCTTTACATATATACTTCTCCTGATTCAATTATATATATATATATATATATATATATATATATATATATATATATATGTATATATATATCCACCATTCATATATATATGTATATATATAATATATATATATATATATAATTAATATACATATATGGTGTATACACATTACGGTGTAATGTAATATATATAATAATAATAATAATAATAATATATAATAATAATAATATATATATATATATATATATGTATATGTAATATAATAATATATAATATAATAATAATATATATACTACCTACTCTCTATATGAAACCTCCTTTTATGAAATAGTCTCCCTTAAAAAAATTCAGAAGCATTTTTAAGAGAATTAAAATTTAGTCGTAAAGAATATCTAAAAAAAGAAGGCATGGAAAAAAATAAATGTTATAAAATTAGAGAGAGAGAGAGAGAGAGAGAGAGAGAGAGAGAGAGAGAGAGAGAGAGAGTTTGCGTGTTTTTCAGAATTGATTTCATTTTTCTCTTCTGGTCTTAATTAAATAGTTTTAATTGATCAACTCTTTCCGAGTGGAAATATAATAAAAATATTACCTTTAAAAAAAGATAATCTGCGTTTCCAGAAGCCCGACTGCAGCCCGGGTTGGCACACAGGCGCATATGCATCGTTTCCAGCACCCGTTTGCGCACTTCTACGTCATGTAAACGTCACAGTCAGACGCCCGTTGTTAAATCCTCGATTTTGGAATTAGTAAACGGGCGGGCTGCGGAAGGATACTTTGTTTACAAACAAATTTCTCTACAAAACATGTGTCGGAAATGGCTTGCCAAAAGTTTTGGAATATTTTAGTTAACTATTATATTAAGGATACTAAATATATCGTATCATTTCATAAAATAGATAAATATAAGTATAAGAGTATTGTTTACAATTGTCAGCTGATCCGACGGGCGCGCTCGGTCGTTTCCAGGCACTCAAATTTCCTGTTTTCTGATTGGTTAATGTAATTTTTTTCAATTCGAAGCGTTTCCGAGTTGATTTTGCACACGGGCTGCACTCGGGCTTCTGGAAACGCAGCTATAATTGTCACAAAATGTTTCTGAAGTATTTAAAATAAAAAGATGTAATCGCGCGCTACCATTTATCGTAAATCTTAAAGTATGTACGAATTTAC
>JABUQX010003311.1:7500-15000 GCA_015478945.1 Trachelipus rathkii | reverse complement strand
TAATTACTAACGAGAAAGAAGACATAACTGAAATATGAAATACTAAAGAAATTTCCTTTCAGTTATGAAAGGAGAAGTAAAGAAAAGGACGTGTGAGAAGATATCAAAAAGACCTGAAGTGCCCGAAGATGAAAATAAAAAAGCGTCAGATTCTAAAGAGAGAGGGAACAAAGAACGCGTGTGAAGAAGAGCAATCGTTAAAAAGAAACACATGCGGTGCTTCTGTGCTATGGTACCAGAAAGAATGTTTAGTGAAATTTGAGAAATGAAAGTAAGACCAATGTTCTATTAATATTAAATATGTGCTTAGTGAATGCGTTACACTTCTCATTATTATTATTATTATTATTATTATTATTATTATTATTATTATTATTATTATTATTATTATTATTATTATTATTATTATTATTATTATTATTATTATTATTATTATTATTATTATTATTATTATTGTGTTTTAATATTATTCAAAATTCTTATTATTATTATTATTATTATTATTATTATTATTATTGTTGTTATTATTATTGTTATTATTATTGTTATTATTATTATTATTCTTATTATTAATATTATTATTATTATTATTATTATTATTATCATTATTATTATTTTTATTATTATTTTTACTATTATTTGTATATTATTATTATTATTATTATTATTATTATTATTATTATTATTATTATTATTATTATTAATTATTATTACTATTAACCATTATTATTATTATTATTTATTATTATTATTATTATTATTATTATTATTATTATTATTATTATTATTATTATTATTGTTATTATTATTATTAATTATTTATTATTATTATTATTATTATTATTATTATTATTATTATTATTATTATTATTATTATTATTATTATTATTATTATTATTATTATTATTATTTCTATTATAAAATTAAAAAATAATTTTAATATTATTTATAATATAAGTTTTACTTTTAACTTCCAATTCTCTGAATAATTTCTTCTGATTTTCATTTAATTTTCTTAATACTAGTCTAGAAAATAGTTTGCAAAGAAAGTAAGAGGCATATTTATATTTATTAGTTTCTGACCGGTTTCGTCCTTAAACCTCGGACATCTTCAGAGTTTCGATTCTAACATTTGAATGAATTATATAATAAAAGATTTAAAAAATTAAAATAAAAAATTAGATTTTAGATTTTAGTATTTCATATTATATTTAATTTAAGTGACAATACGTTGAACTTTATGTTAATGTCTGGTTTCAAATGTTTTATGTAGTAAGCCTCAGCTATTTTCAGTTTTTGAGCTTCGCATGAGGAGTGCAAAATTTTGAATGACTGTGAGATATCAGGTATAGTTGTTTTGTTATGTTCAGTGAATAAATGTTCATATATTTTACTAGGTTTAAAGCGGTGTTGGTATGCCCTATCTGTTAATCCTTATTCGTGTAACCAATATACGTCGACGTACAATCAGGCTCAGGTTGGTACGACATGGTGTTAACTGAAAGGGTATCTGTATTTCAGAAACGTTTTTCTGTTTTGTGGTATAGTTTAGTATGATTTTTGTGTTACTTGTGTGAATTTAATGTGGTATTAATAATGCCGCATGGAGCATTTTCCTCTTATCAAAGTCTTTGCAGTGAAGTTTAAAATAAAATTTAATGCTTTCAAGGTTATTATTCATGTGTCCTGTTTTTTATAGAGTTTGCTGATGGTTTTGTTTATTATTTTTCCATTAAATTTAAAGGGTGGTTACAGTTTATAGGTTCTGTTTTAATTCTTTTTGAACTAGCATCAAAGATTCCCCAATCCGAGAGCACAATTTATAAACCTACACAGCAGGTGTTTTGTTGAATTCAATATTAAATTGGATATTAAAATCAAAATTAATAATGATGGAACCTTTTACCACAGGCTTACATGTCAAGCCAACTGATAATGGTCTGTACCTTAATTACAGCTCTCCCAGAAGTATATAAGAATTCAATTGTAAAAAACCTCATATTTATATATATATATATATATATATATATATATATATATATATATATATATATATATATATATATATTTATATATATATATATATATATATATTAAGATATTATAATTTATATATAGGGGGCGGTAAAGGCTGGGCTTTCTTTCGACTTTTGTCATTTTCTTCTGCTTTTCTTTTCCGATGCTTGTCACGTACTACCAGTCTTGGGAAAAAAGGAAGATGAAGAAAGAAAGAATATATAATTGACTGCTACTTTTATGGAAATAGTCTCCCTAGAAAAAAATTCAGAAGCATTTTTAAGAGAATTAAAATTTAGTCGTAAAGAAAATATAAAAAAGGCAAAGGAAGAAATAAAAAAAATGTTATAAAAGAAGAGAGAGAGAGAGAGAGAGAGAGAGAGAGAGAGAGAGAGAGAGAGAGAGAGAGAGAGAGAGAGAGAGAGAGAGAGAGAGAGAGAGAGAGAGAGAAGAGACAGAGACAGAGAGAGACAGAGACAGAGACACAGACAGAGACAGAGACAGACAGACAGACAGACAGACAGACAGACAGACAGATAGATAGATAGATAGATAGATAGATAGATAGATAGATAGATAGATAGATAGATAGATAGATAGATAGATAGATAGATAGATTGATATTTTTGTTTTTAAGATTAGCAGTGTTCTAAAACTAATATATCAATCCCTTGTCCTTTTTATATGGCAAAAGTGACCACAATCCCTCCAGGAAGACCTTGACGACCCTTGCCCTCGAGAACGTCAGCGTAGAAAACTCACGCATTGTCATTTGCGAAGCTCAGAACGGGATCGGGGAGGTTGTTAGAGCATACGCCAATATCATAGTCGAAAGTATGTTCAGAATTACTACTACTACTACTACTACTACTACTACTACTACTACTACTAATACTACTACTACTACTACTACTAATACCACAATTAGTTGTAGTATTGCAATTATATGTAATAGAAATGGCATAAGGTTATTATTATTATTATTATTATTATTATTATTATTATTATTATTATTATTATTATTATTATTATTATTATTATTATTATTATTATTATTATTATTATTATTATTATTATTATTATTATTGTTATTATTATTAGTTGAAGTTTTACGCAAAAAGTAATGTGGTAACGGTGGGGATTCGTCATTAGATGCAGTAAATTAAATATTAATAAGAAATATAAACTAAAGGCAGGTGTTGAAAAGGGGTCTCCCATAGTATGCTTAAATTATAATTTAGTTTTATAATTAATTATAATTATTTCGATTATGATAATTATAGTTATTCTTTTATAATTATAGTAAAAGTAGTAATATTATTTCAACTATTGAAGGTTTTATGAGGAAGATAATAAATACATAAAGACAGTGAGAGGAGAGAGAGAGAGAGAGAGAGAGAGAGAGAGTGAGAGAGAGAGAGTTTTCGTGTTTTTCAGAATTGGTTTCATTTTTCTCTTCTGGTCCTAATTAAATACTTTTAATTCATCAAATCTTTCCGAGTAGAAATATAATTAAAAAAAATGACCTTTAAAAAAAATATATTTTTTACAAAATGTTTCTGAAGTATTTAAAATAAAAAGATGTAATGGCACGCGACCATTTACCGCAAATCTTAAGGTAGGTACGAATTTACTCTCTCTCTCTCTCTCTCTCTCTCTCTCTCTCTCTCTCTCTCTCCTCTCTCTCTCTCTCTCTCTCTCTCTCTCTCTCTCTCTCTCAGATGCAACATTGATTATTCATAAACTTGTGCAAAGCATGTAAATTTTAGGCAAAAATTGGAAATAATAAAAATAAATACATAAATAAAATTTATCAAAATAAAAAAATTATAAAGTTACATACAAAAATTGTATATAAAATAAAATCAAAATGTAATGATGAGAAAATAAAAGTTAAAATAATAAAAACGAATAAGCAAAAAATAGAGTAATACAAAAAAAAAATAAACAAGAAATTCTGTAAATAAAAATTAATAAATAATTTAAATGAAAAAAATAACGAAAATAAATAATAATTCCAAATTTATTAATAAAGTCACTTTCTCATACATTTTAAAAAACTATCAAAGTTATAAATATTCACCAAGATTGGAGCTAAAATTCTCCTTTGCCCCCAAAAATTTTGAAGGTGAACGGTAAGGCTTACCAAAGGAATTTTAATGGCCTTGTTTATACTTAAGAGGTATTTTCTGAAGTAGGAAGGTCTTTAACTTAATGTCTTGTGAGGAAGAGATGAGAATTATAAAATCTCATTGAGAGTGATAGGGTGTGGGGACGACATGTAAAGAGTGCAGGGTTAGATGATAAGATAAGGAACTAGAGGGAGAAGGGGAGAAGATAAAGAAGAAATAGAATGGGGTACTGAGGTAAGTGAGAAATGAACTGATAGACTAATGTGTTTGGATAAAAAGAATAGAAAAGATTAAAGTTAGAGAGTATTAAAATATGATTATATATATATATATATATATATATATATATATATATATATATATATATATATATATATATATATTATATATATATATATCTATATATATATATATATATAAAATATATATATATATATATATATATATATATATATATATATATCTATCTTTATATATATATATATATATATATATATATATATATATATATATATATATATATATATATATATATATATATATATAAATATATATATATATATATATATATATATATATATATATATATATATATATATATATATATACTATATATATATATATATATATATATATATATATATATATAAATTAATCATATATTAATACTCTCTAACTTTAACCCTAGAACGGGTTCGTCAATTTTTTTGGACACGTACGGGTTCGTTGGGGTTAAAATGACCCACCTATTAAATCTTCGTTTAGCAAAGACCAAGGTCATTTTTTCATGCCAATTATATTATTTTTTGAAAATTTAGACAATTTCCTATAAAATTAAAACTATAGTTTGAAGTTTAACATGTGCTGAATAAAAAAAAACTTTGATATAAAAATTTTACTTGAAAAAAATACATTTACTCCTTAAAAATTAAAAAAAAATAGTAACTTTTAATTTTTTTCTCTTTTCTAAACATTTCTGACATCCTTACACATTGAAGTTTGATATGCTGCAATTCCCATCCCAATAGCTTGCTTAGAAACCTGTTAGGTAGGAAATTGAAATTACGCCTTTTTTCAAACCCCTTATTTTGGTCATATTTTTTATATACGTGTGGGTCAAAATGACCCACCTCATAAATCTTCGTTTAGCAAAGACCAAGGTCATTTTTTCATGCCAATTATATTATTTTTGGAAAATTTAGCCAATTTCCTATAAAATTTAAACTATAGCTTGAAGTTTAACATGTGCTGAACAAAAAAAAACTGCGAAACAAAAATTTTACTTGACAAAAATCCATTTACATTTCAAAATTTATATAAAATAGTAACTTTTAATTTTTTTTCTTTTCAAAACATTTCTGATATCCTTATACGTTGAATTTTGATATGCTGCAATTCCCATCCCAATATCTTGCTTAGAAACCTGTTAGGTAGGAAATTGAAATTACGTCTTTTTTATCAATCTGGCATACGAACCAACTGTATAATATATATATATATATATATATATATATATATATATATATATAATATATATATATATATATATATATATATATAATATATATATATATATATATATATATATATATATATATATATATATATATATATATATATATATATATATATATATATATATATATATATATATATATATATATATATATATATATATATATATATATATATATTACCCTTATTTTTGTAGTTGCCCTGTATAATGAATTACAATAAAATGCATTCCACATATTATAACTGCTAATATGATTATCTTTACTGACTCCACACATTATATTATCCCAAGTTAAACATGGTTCTACAACATCAGTGAATAACTCTACTTCGCTTCTTGTATCATTTGTAGTGTGTCAAAATATATATTTGTACATTTGACGTCTCCTCAAAGAATATTATTAGTGAAAAACAGTTCAAAGCAGTCCATCACCGTCGAAGCTTCTGGCTTGTGTTTGCAGGATTAGATTTCAAGTGTGATTTTGAAACTCAACTGCTTCTAGTCATTGTAGGAAATTTAACCATACCTGTTCATTTTTGGCACGATAAATAGATTTGGAAAATTTGTAAATGTATCGGTTAGGATCAATTGGTTCCTCTTCACGCATGCACCGTTTTCTAGATGTCGTAGATGAGCAAGGTTCATTACACTCTGGAATACGATCATCAATTTCTTCCTCTTGAATTTCTGGCACATACTCCTCCTGCGTATCAGAATCATAAACTGGTTCTATTTCAAGTTCATCACTCGTTTCTTCATCTTCTGATTCTATAAGGAGATTTTCAAAATCTAAAACTTCAGATTCGTCATTGAGATCAGTTTTTCATTTCGTCATCATTCAAAGGTGTTGCATACCTTTGCTTACTTTTTACTATATAGCTAATAGAAAAGCTGTAGAAAGAAAACACTTTAGAGTATCAAAAAAAATACACGCGTTATAATATATAGGTATATACTGTATATATATATATATATATATATATATATATATATATATATATATATATATATATATATATATATATATTCTTTATATATATATATATATATATATATATATATATATATATATATATATATATATATACCATTATATATATATATATATATTCACTATAAAACAGTTTGAATGTCACCAATATTATTTTAAAATAATAATATATTCACTAAAAACAGTTTGAATGTCACCAATATTATTATAATGAAATAATATATATATATATATATATATATATATATATATATATATATATATATATATATATATATATATATATATATATATATATATATATATATAATATATATATAGATAGAAATACAAATATATATATATAAAATAATATATATATATATATATATATATATATATATATATATATATATATATATATATATATATATATATATATATATATATATATATATATATATAGTTGTCATTTTCTCTAAAGTTTTATACGTAAATGGGTTCCTCAGTTCAATTTTACCCACATAGGCTTATATTTCAAAAACTATAACAAGCACCACAGCAAACAGTCCACCCTCTTCAAAAGCTTCAAAAGCACTGCTATAAAATAATCAGATGATGAATTACCACGCCCACAATTTTAATTAACCAATCAAAAAACGTGTTTGAGACAAAGCACTCGGTAAAAATTACACCATCGAACCCATTCTAGGGTTAATCTTTTCTTTCCTTTTTATCCAAACACATTAGTCTATAGTTCATTTCTCCCTTACCTCAGTTCCCCATTCTATTTCTTCTTTATCTTCTCCCCTTCTCCCTCTAGTTCCTTATCTTATCATCTAACCCTGCACTCTTTACATTTCGTC
>JABUQX010003310.1:22500-47204 GCA_015478945.1 Trachelipus rathkii | reverse complement strand
ATTCTATTTAGGGTAGACTATTATATTTAATTAATAAATTTTTGCGCATGGATTCGTTATATAATTGAATAAAGTATTAAAACGTTACTTAAATCTAAATAAATGTATTGTACAATGAAGAACATAAAATTGCTGCATCTTTTTCACTAATAACACAATTGCCACAAAACACAGAATTGTAAAGTATCACAAAAGCAAGTATGGATAACAAGAACTAGGTTTCACAAATAACTGACCTTGTAGCATTCGAGGGCAAGGGATACACTGAAGATTGATGGAGCATTAAACATTTGTAATAAAATCACTGATGCTCACAAAATAAGTGTTAATAAGATTTAGCGAATTGTCTATGATGAATACAGGTTATTTTGGACGATATAGAGGAGCGGTTCCAGAATGCTTGTTCGAGGCGAAAAATGGCGCGATCGATTGACCAATAGCAAACAAGGATGTGGTCACGTGAGAAGTAGGACGATAATAATGAAAAGGAAGAAAGAGAAGGTAATATGGCTCCCCTTCGCGTCGTGAAGATTCAAGGGGAAAATCGGACAACAGGGCGTAGAGTTCGTCCATAACGCGATGTGGAACGAGGTAGACAAGGCGGTAAGGTTTGAGTCGGAATAGGTTCCGGATTCGGAGGAGGAATCGGTATTGGAGCAGGAGGCGGAGATATCGTAGCGTGGGGCGCTGAAGTAGCTGGCGAAGGAGTGACAACAGTTGAAGGAGTTGGCAAAGGGTCAGGTGGAGAACAAGTTGATGTAAAAGGCAGAATGGGCATAAAGTCGATATTATCTTGCGAAGTAGAGGTAGATGGGGCAGGTGCAGGAAGAGTGGTGGAAGAAGCGGGATCATGTTCGAAATAAGCCGGTTTGATCCTATCAACGGAGATATTTTCTGCTTTGCTCCCCTTCTGTAAGGTAAAGTACTTTCGGTAGCGTTTTAATACGAGGAAAGGTCCGTCATAGCGGGCTTGCAACGGACTACGGTGTGAGTCATGCCGAATTAATACATGAGAGCATGTCTCCAAATCTGCAGGCATGTAGGTAGGACGGGGAGGGTGACGTGGCAAAGATGGCTTCCATGCCTCAGTACACTGACGAAGGCGAGCCAGGAAGGTGTGCTGGTTCGTAGTTTTTGGAGAAGGAAGGATAAACTCACCAGGTATTCGTATGGTGGAGCCATAGACGAGCTCAGCAGAGGAGCATTTAAGGTCTTCTTTGTACGAAGTTCTGATACCGAGGAGGACAAGAGGAAGGGTTTCGGACCAATTTTCCGGTGTTCCATGGGCCATAAGAGAAGCTTTTAGCTGCCGGTGATAACGTTCCACCATACCTTGAGCTTGCGGGTGATAGCTGCAAGAGCGAAGACGCTTAGAGCCGATTAGAGTCATAAGGTCCTTCCAGAGGTGAGACTCAAACTGCCTACCCTGGTCTGTGGACACGGTCGAAGGTGTGCCAAACCTGGCTATCCAGTTGTACAAAAATGCCTGAGCAATTGTCTCGCTAGAAGTATCTCGCAATGGAATGGCTTCTGCCCATCGAGTGTATCGGTCTATGCAAGTTAAAATATGTGTGAAACCATTTGAGGGTGGTAAAGGGCCGACTAAATCAACGTGTACCTGGTCAAAACGTTCACCAGGGGGAATAAATTGCTGAAGAGGTGCGACAGTGTGCCTGTGCACTTTGGATTTTTGACAGTTGAGACACTGCGTTGTCCACTGTTTAACATCCTTTAGTAAGGACGGCCAGACGAAATGCTTACCTATTTTGACTTGACTACCTTTTACCCCTGGATGCGACACATCGTGAATGGTGTGAAAAACCTTTCTACGCATGGGGGTAGGTACGACTGGACGGGGATGTGCTGAAGAGACATCGCATAACAAAGGTGGAAAACCAAAAATTTCTACAGTTTGAATGTCGTAAGAAGAAGCACTAGGAAAAACAATCTCTTCGAGTTGCTGTAGACGAGCCATTTCAACGAAATCAATGTCTGGTAAAGGAGATATAGCGTTAATTCGGGATAGAGCATCGGCAGGAATGTTGTCTTTTCCTTTTATATGGCGATATCAGTTGTGAATTGGGCAATGAACTCAAGGTGGCGGGCTTCACGAGGTGACTGTTTCACTGTGGAAGCTGTAATGGCATGCGTGATGGGTAAATGATCAGTTACAACATGGAATTCCCGACCTTCTATGAAGTAACGGAAGTGCTTAATAGCTAAATAAATTGCGAGAAGTTCCCTTCCAAACGCGCTATACCTTGTTTCAGGCGGCTGGAACTTTTTAGAAAAGAAAGCTAATGGACGCCATTCGTTATCAATGAACTGTTGTAGGACGGCACCTGCCGCGAAATCTGAAGCGTCTGTGTTGATTCTAGTCGGGGCTGTGTCGGATGGAAATATAAGTAACACGGAAGAGGCAAGGGCTTCCTTGATGGCGGTGAAGGCATTAGTTGCTTCGTCGTTCCAATCTACAGTGACAGAAGCAGCAGAACCTTTACGTGGATGCTTAAGAAGCGCGTGAAGCGGGAGGAGAATTTTAGCAGCGGACGGAATGAAACGATGGTAAAAATTTACCATCCCTAAGAAACGACGAAGTTGACGCTGTTTTACGGGTTTCGGAAAATCACGAATGGCTGCCACACGATCCTCAAGAGGACGTATACCTTCGGCAGAGATTGTATGTCCGAGAAAAGTTAGGGATGAAACTCCGAATTCACACTTGGAAGAGTTGACACATAGACCAAATTCACTTAGTCTGGTAAAAACTTGCCTGAGATGTGAAGTATGTTCTTCCGGAGAGGCACTGGCAATCAATAAGTCGTCTATGTAGGCGAATACGAAGGGTAAACCACGTAATACTGAGTCTAGAAGACGTTGAAATGATTGACTAGCATTTCGTAAACCGAATGGCGTTCGAAGAATTCGTAAAGGCCGAAAGGAGTGATAATGGCAGTCTTATGAATGTCGTCCGGATTGACGGGAATTTGAAAAAATGCGCTAATTAAGTCAATTTTTGAGAAGATGGTACAACCAGAGAGGTGGGATGTGAAATCCTGTAAATGAGGTACATTATAGCGGTCTGGGCGAGTGATTGCATTTAGGCAGCGATAGTCACCGGTCGGACGGTAATCTCCATTTGGTTTGAGTACCATATGCAAGGGAGAGGCGTAACGGATGATGCCCTTCTCTAAGAGAGATTCAAACTCTAGCTTTGCAAGCTTTTTAGCTTATCCAAAAAGATCGTCTAGCGTGAGAGAAATGTGGAGGTCTGCTGAAGTTTCAATGTGATGAAATAAACATTATGTTTCATAGGAGGGAAACTTGGGAGACTGGAGAGAAGCTCTGAAAATTTGGTAATTAATAACGATTCAAAAACATTATTAGATTAGATGGAGAAAGATGTATGCCACTGATGGAGGCGATAACGAACGTCACGGTAAGTTGATAGAAATGTCTCAAAATCAATGGGGATGCGGTTGTGGTTCCGCGTCAACAAGAAGGTTATTGAAGTGGGACAGAAGTCTGCACCTGAGTATTGGTACGTGACGTCGCATATCGTGAAGTCCTATAAAGCTCTACGACGGAACGAGAGCGTTAAATGGAGTCGCTTGGTACCATAAGTGTTAATGGTTGTGCCATTGGCGGCGCGTAAAGAGCCTGATGCTTCTGGAGCATGAGTTTTTCCGAGGATGGAACGTGGTACAGCTGAAATTGAGCTCCCACTATCTACGAGATAAGATAGTTTGGTGGAGGGATCGTAAACACAAAGTAAGTTTGACGCTTTTGAAACCACCCCGAGCGTGTTTACGGAGTGGTGTTTGAGTTTAAATTCTCGAAAGTACAAGGCTTAAGACAGACCGAGTTTGGTTCCAAAACGCTGATGATTTCACAAATACCCATTGATGGATTATGTGACGGAAACTGAACCAAAGCCTGAGAATAGAAGAGGCGAATTGACGCGAAGGAGTAGGTGAGCGACGATATGAACGTCGTTGCATAGTTGGAGAGCGAGAATTATGACCATAATTGTATGCAGAATAAGTATTTGGTGCATTGGGAGGAGGCTGGGGGTATGAAGGATTGGGAGGAGGCTGGGGGTATGAAGGAGGTAGTGAATAAGGATGAGGATACTGTTGTTGAGGATAAGGATATTGTTGTTGAGGATAAGGATATTGTTGTTGAGGATAAGGAGGGGAAGGAGGAGGGGAGGAAGGAGCAGTGTAACGCGTTTCTAAAGCTCGCATTCTAGTAGTTAAATCCATGATGGTGTTCTGCAACACCTGTAGTTGGGAGATAATATAAGCATTTTCAGTGGGCGGCGGTTGGCGCATTGCGTTGACTGACTCATTTACATGCGAAAGTGACGCTGGTGGTAAGTGGTGGAATCCGTGCTGTGCGAAACTTGTGATGGTATGTCTGCTGTCGTAAGAGGTTTCGCTTTACAAACTCTATCTGCATAAGTAGCGAGTTCTTGCAGTGAACAGTTGGGATCGACCGTTGCTAAACGCAGTTGCATCTCTGTAGGAAGAGATGGCGGACAATATGTATACAATTACCTACGGGAGGGCCGTCGAGAAGATTTAACATATCAGATAATAGAACTGATGGCAAACGATCTCCAAGAGAGCCACCAGTCAAAAGTTTTTTTACTTTTTCAGCGTCGGTTTCTCCCAGCCGGTTTAAAAGTTCGGTTTTAAGTTGGGTATAGGGCTGGTTGTGGGAATGTAAGGAAGGTAAAACATCCTTTAGGCGCTGTAAAACGGGAACGGGAACGGGCAATATGTTTAAGAGTGCCCTAAAGCGGGCCAGTTCATTCGTGGACTCGAGCTGGAGCTCGAGCAGCGTAAATGTGAGATCCAAATCGTTGTTAACAAACTTACCCGTATATACACCAGATGATTCCCTGTCTGAAGCAGGCTGTTGGGATATAACATTCATATTTTCAGTATTTGCAGCGTCAGGAGGGGACATGATTTATAAATGTTAATAAATGCGATTGTAAAAAAAATTTTTGAAAACAATATTACGAAACAAAAATATATGCTTAAGATGCGATTTGCATACGCTAAATATGATAAAAATAGAGGTCGGAGACCAAAAAACACACTAAATACAACAAATAAGTATGCAAAGGATGACAAAAATATATAGGAGGCCGCTTGTATGGGCCAAAATGATTTAAAAAATAGTAATTTAAAATTGAAAATGGACAGGAATTCGGCCTGTTAAAATTTTTTTTTTTTTAAAATCTATCGTAAAAGAGATTAATGTTTTTGATATTAAACTTCTGCTTCAGGATGTGGATCCGTGTGTGTCCTTGTGGTTGTAGAAATGCCGGGATAGACGACGGCAAAATTCCAGGGGCCTCACTACGAAGGGTCACCACTATTACGTTGGGCGTAATAAAAGATGAAGAAGGTTTTAATACCAAAACTCGTTTTAGTTGTCAAATCAGAATCTATTTAATGAAATAATAAACACAATTAATATATTGAAAACAATTAACAATAATAATAATAATAATAATAATAATAATAATAATAATAATAATTACATTGTGAAAAATAAATATTAAAGTTACGCATGAAATAATACGTTTTCTCTTTACATTTAACAATTCTATTTAGGATAGACTATTATATTTAATCAATAAATTTTTGGGCATAGATTCGTTATAATTGAATAAAATATTAAAAAGTTACTTAAATTTAAATAATCGTATTGTACAATGAAGAACATAAAATTGCTGCATCTTTTTCACTAATAACACAATTGCCACAAAACACAGAATTGTAAAGTATCACAAAAGCAAGTATGGATAACAAGAACTAGGTTTCACAAATAACTGACCTTGTAGCATTCGAGGGCAAGGGATACACTGAAGATTGATGGAGCATTAAACATTTGTAAAATCACTGATGCTCACAAAATAAGTGTTAATAAGATTTAGCGAATTATCTATGATGAATACAGGTTATTTTGGACGACGATATAGAGGAGCGGTTCCAGAATGCTTGTTCGAGGCGAAAAATGGCGCGATCGATTGACCAATAGCAAACAAGGATGTGGTCACGTGAGAAGTAGGACGATAATAATGAAAAGGAAGAAAGAGAAGGTAATAATATATATATATATATATATATTTATATATATATATATATATATATATATATAAAAAAAAAAAAAAAGAGATAGAATATATATATATATATATATATATATATATATATATATATATATATATATATATATATATATATATAATAAAAGTGATTTTGAGAGTGATTTTGAAAATCCTTTAAATGCAGAGGTGATTTGAGTGATTTTGATCAAATCACCGACTAAAGGTGATTTGAGTTTTGATTTTAAAATCACTCTGGGCCCCGACGCCTGAGCTGCCCCAGTCGATGCTGCCGCGAGCACCCGCGCCTCCGAATCGCCGGAGCCGTCGGTTGAGGCGGTCGGGTATCTGTCAGTGAGAACAGGTGTGCACACATTAAGGTCACTGAGAAGGCTTCGACCACTTTGTACTCTTACGTGCAGTTGGTCCGCACCTGCAGTGAGAAGCAAGTGTTAGTTGAGGTAGCGCCAGGATGACCGAAACAGAGTAGCGCCCAGTAGAAGAAACTGGATTCGATGGTTGCTTGCTGACGTCTGTTGTTGAATTATTGGGCAATACGTCACTTGGCAGGGACACCAATTTGAAGGTAAATTGAGAGCCCTGAGAACCACCTTCAATATGGGATTTGATGCTGAAGAGACAGAAACGCTTGTCACGATAGCGGCGTTTCTCCCGGAGGTACAAGTTTAGGCTCCCCATCAGTTGGGGCTTAGCAGCCTCCTGCCCCAAACAACACAATATATTATTATTATAAGGTTAATATATATATATATATATATATATATATATATATATATATATATATTGAAGGTTACATATATATATATATTATTACATATTATGTTATTATATATATATATTATTATATATATATATATATATTATTGTTAAGTTACATACATATATATATATAGATATATATATATAAATATATATTATATATATATATATATATATATATATATATATATATATATATATATATATATATATATATATATATATATATATATATATATTATATGTTATACAGCTAGTGTCCCAGCTCGTAGGTGAACACCGCATTTATACTAGCATCTTAAATAATGTTATATTTGGTTAAAATTTCAAATTTTAACTAAATTTAAGTAAATTGGTTATAGGCTGGTGTTTCTTTCTATTGATGTATCTAATTTTTTGAGTGGACTTTTAAAGATGGATAGATCAGTTATTATTCGAGCAGTGCAAGATGACATTTGCATTGCACCATGACATGCCCATGGACTATAAACTGAAGAGGATCAGTCTCTCTCAAAGCCATTTGTTCAGCAACGTTAGAGGCTCTAAAGTATGAGGGAAATTGATCGCGACAACATTTTTGAGATACTCTGAGACCAAATTGTGGAAAATATACTGGTTTTATGAGCTTTGATTGTTCTACTATTTTATTCTGCATAAATTGAGCAAGAACAAGTTTTACCACTGTAGTTATCTTGTGTCATGAACAACAACAAGGTGACAAATCTTGACGAGTTTTTCTTTTTTGAATAGAAAAGGCCATTTACGTAAGCAGCCTGAGCCCTAAATCTCAAACTACTTATTTAGGCTGAAACTTTGCGGCTCTATGTAGTGTGGGACCCATATATATATATATATATATATATATATATATATATATATATATATATATATATATAGCATATATATATATATATATTATATATATATATATATATATATATGTTATATATATATATATATATATATATATATATATATATATATATATATATATATATATATATATATATATACTTCTAAAAATTTTATCAAAATTGAAAAAGGGCGAGCTGATTCCAGAAGTAAATAAATGAAATAAATAATATCGTAAATGAAAAAGCTACCCTGGGGAATAAGTATAATATTCCATGGGTTCTTGTTATTTTCATAACTTAATCCGAATTTCAATGTTTTTTTTGTTTTTTTTTAGCGGTCCTATTTATTAAATTATTACAAAAATATAAATAAATTATTAATATATTAATGCGCAAATATTTGTGTTATTGTAAAAATTATCATAGCACGTTACTATCTTTATTTAGAGATTAATCTTCATTAATTATAGTAGATTACTATTTACATCATATATAAAAAACAAATTGTAAATAATATTGTTTATTATTAAGCCAAATCAAACCAACTAATAATATTATCCTGATTTTTAACTACAAAATACGCCAAATTTCCATTATAAAAATAAATAAACCTTGTAATGATCTTCTCTCACAATCATCGTTTATTCTTCTTATTTACAAATTTTTTTAATCATCACACTAATGCATCAAATATTACATATTAGATTTATGGACAGGGGTGAGGAACCCCGTGGTAGCGATTGAAAAAATGTGACCAGGTAGACAATAAAAATTGTGACCAATATTAGTTTTGAAAATAATAAGATAAATTTTTGTATATAATTGTATATATTTTTTACTTATTTGATAAGATTTATCAGTATATATATATATATATATATATATATATATATAGTGTATATTTTTATATATATATATATATATATATATATATATATATATATATATATATATATATATATATATATATATATATATATATATATATATATATATAGTATATATATATATATATATATATATATATATATATATATATATATATAGAGAGAGAGAGAGTAGAGAGAGAGAGAGAGATGGTCATTGAGGAACACCAGTACTGATAGTCTTAAAAGATAAACAGCAGCCGTCAACACAAGCTGTAATAGAATGTCCGAAAAAGAATCAGCAAGATTTTAAAAAAAAAAACGGAAAAGGGAAGTTTGTAAATCAAAGCTTTCTGACACTCTATCTAAAGCTCTCAAAATATCCAGTGCCAGTGCAAAAGATTAACCGAAATGTCAAAGAGCACAGGACTAGGGGTCAGATAGAAAGGGAAAAGATCACCAGTAGAGTACTTTTTATGGAAGCTATCTTAGCTTTGTGAAATAAGATTAGAGTTTTTAAGATGTTTCAAATCTTCCTGTTTAGGTTAGATTAAATTTTTTTGCAAAGAACAGGGAATAGAGTGATAGAACGATAATTAAACGGTGATAGGCTTCCCCATTTTTTAGCACAGTCCATTTTGTTAATTCATCTCCTAACTCTACTGAATACCATAAACTCCAAAATTTGAATGAGCACATTCTCTTTTTATCTCCTTTCTCTGAGATCGTCCTATTAGGCGATTGCAATGTTAACCACCGCCACGATACAGCCTGCGAACTTGCCTTCACCTTTTTCACCTTGAACAGAGGGTGTAAATCCCTACTTGTATTCCCGATTCCCTTGAGATGAACCCAAATTCTCAACCTTTTTTTTAACCATTAATCCTCCTTCTTATACTGTTAAATTTCTTCTGCCTCTGGGTTCCTCCGATTATCTTCTTATCTCAGCATCCTTTCTCTCTCTCTTCCCAAGTCTTTCACAAGAAATCAAGAAAGACCCACACCAACAGCGAGGAAACGTTTTTGGCACTTTGGTGCCGAAAATGTCAGACTTGCGGTCGTACTTCCTTGATTTCTTATGGAACGATTATTGCTTCGGTGGGTGGAACCCCCTCTGGGTGTTCAGAGAGCATAACCGAGGTGATTTTCAATAGCATAGAGGTCTACTTTCCATTCTCTTTCCCTTCAGCTAGATTTAATGAACCTTGACTTAAATGTGTTTGTCCTCGTGATCTTTGCCGCAGGGACACTGCCTTCAGGAATTACAGTAGTCTTTAAGCTCCAGAATTCATCCTTCTTGCATTTCATCTCGGAATCTTGCTAAATCTATTCTAGGAAACACCAAAAACTCTTTTCTTCGTTGAAAATGTAATAATCTTAATGGTTCCTCATCCTCAAGCTTTTTTGACATTTTGCAAGTAATCTCGACTCCAATTCTGAGTTCTCCTCTTTTCCTCCTCTACTTTTTTTTCGATGGCACCAAGGCTGTCTTAACCTCTGTTAAAGTTGAACTCTTTTTCCATACATTTTTAATCGATGACGAAGCTATTATTCTTTCTCCACCCCTCCAAGTCTTTTATGCCTAATATTGTAATTTCTTCTAAAGATGTCATTTCTTCTCTCTCTGAACTTAATACTAATATTGCATAGATGGTATTCCACCTGTGGCTTTTAAAACTTGTCTTTCTGAGCTTACACCCTGCCTTGGTAAACTATTTTGTTCATGCCTATCAACTTCAATCTTTCCTTCTTGCTGGAAGTGGGCGCCTATTTAACCTGTGCTGAAGTAGGGGGAACCCCTCTCAACTCAACTCAACTATTGCTCTAACCTCAGTAATTTCCAAAGTTTTTGAATTTATCCTTAGCAGTAAGAATTGAAAACCTCTAAAATCTTCTAATCTTATATCGGATCACCAGTATGACTTCCCTAAGGAACTCTACCGGTGATTTTCTTTCTCTATGTCTCTGGTACTCTATTCTTCGGTGTTTCGGTGAATCTTTTGCTGTAGCACTGAATATATTGCAGGTTTTCGGTAGAGTCTGGAACAAAGATTTGATTTCTAACATTCTCTTTCTATATATATATATATATATATATATATAAATATCTCTTTATATATATATATATATATATATATATATATATATATATATATATATACACACTGTATATATATCGTATATATATATATAATATATATATATATATATATATATATATATATATATATATATATATATATATATATATATATATATATATATATATATATATATATATATATATATATATATATATATATATATATATATGTATATATATATATATATATATATATATATATATATATATATATATATATATATATATATATATATATATATATATATATATATATATATATATATATATATATATATATATATATATATATATCGGAATAAAGATATATGTATATATAATATAAATACATACACTTTATTCAGAACAAAATCAAACGCAATTGTTACTTCAAAAGTCGACCAAAAACGTTTTATAATTTGGAATAAATGGCACGTAGCAGTACCTCAGTTTGCAACCAAAGTAAAATTACATGTCTCAGTCTGTATGCATATTTCCGCCTTTACCTCGGCACCCGCCTCTTCCTTTCCGAAAGAGAATTTAGTCGTTCTGGCGTTATACTAGCAGCAAGTTCTGAAAGTTTGATAAGTGAAATAAAAGTGACTTTCAAAAATATACAGTGTATATAATTTATATATATATATATATATATATATATATATATATATATATATATATATATATATATATATATATATATATATATATATATATATATATATATATATATACCCCTTCTACTGCTTTGAATGAAAGATCTCTGCTTTAGTCAGAAATAAGAAAAGACTAGTTATCTTTCTCTGTGATTTTTTATATATATATATATACATACCCTTTATGTATATATATATATATTTAATATATATATATGGTATATAAAATATATATATATATATATATATATATATATATATATATATATATATATATATATATATATATATATATATATATATATATATATATATATATACACGCATGCTTTTCATGTATATATATATATATATATATATATATATATATATATATATATATATATATATATATATATATATATATATATATATATATATATATATATATATATATATATATATATATATATATATATATATATATATATATAAGCCTAAAATATTTATTTTATACAGTTACTCTTTACTCATTCTATGTGATGGAATGTTTTTTGTCCGAGACAAATTAGAGAGCGAAGCACTCTCATTTATATCTAACCTCGAGGGACGAAAACTGAGGAGGTAAAAAGATTTATGTTTGATATTTTTATTAATAAATTAATAAATGAAAATTAAGGTATTCATGACAAATGCAGATTTTAATTATCTAAGAAAGCCATTTAAAGTATCAAGTAATTTAAATGTTATAAACGAAAGCTTTCAAGATAAAGTTTATTTGTGCGTAAGCAAAAGCATGCAACCAGAAATGATTTAAATGTTCGGAGTTAACACATGCAACAAAATTATTTAATGTTCTAATTTAACACCTAAATAGAGTGCCTATTTAGTACCTTATTAATTCAGTACCTTATTTAATAAAAGCATTTCATTAAAGAGTAGATTGTTAATTTTATGTAATATTATTTCTAATTTTCTTTATCAACCTTTGTAGGTTTTTTATTGGTGTTTAATTTGAATCACTGCGAAAAGTGTCCTTTGACCACGCAAAATAAATTGGAATTTATCTACGAGTCTTCATTGACCTTTTGTGAAATCAGAATAAGCAAATTTTGATAATTGGCGACCCTGCCAGGATTACGACGGAGCTTCTCACGAGTCAGATTTGCAGGCCAACGATTCATTTCTAAACCAATAAACCTCACTCAGTGTCCCCAGAAAATCCCCTTCAGGAGAAGCGGGAGGATTCAAAGTAAGAAACTTCATAATGGAAGACTAATCTTTAATCAGATGACCTCATTAGAGCTCTCATCCGATTAAATTTTATATATATAAATATATAATATATATATATATATATATATATATATATATATATATATATATATATATATATATATATATATATATATATATATATATATATATATATATATATATATATATATATATATATATATGAATCTGATAATTATAATTAGAAATTAAGTCCCGGGACAACATAAAAAACTGATCAGTAATAGTATTAAGAAAGAAAATAATAATAATTTTATTATTATTATTATTATTATTATTATTATTATTATTATTATTATTATTATTATTATTATTATTATTATTATTATTATTATTATTATTACTATTATCGTAAATAACCCCACATTATATGTTAATATTAAAGGTGTTAAATTTACATAGTACTAAGTGATGTTGAAAACAGTCGCAATCTCAAATTATTTAAGGAGAAAACGATGGTGATGTGTGATAGTGATATTATATAATAAAGCTTCATATATTGGTAAAAATAATTAGGAGGTGGGATAGGGTGATAACTTAAAAATTTAATAAAAATTGCATTCAAATTCTCTACTCATTTCACTCTTAGACTACATATACATCTCTCCTTAACCCTTCTCTCTCTCCTTTACTTATATATATATATATATATATATATATATATATATATATATATATATATATATATATATATATATATATATATATATATATATATATATATATATATATATATATATATATATATATATATAGAGATAAAGTAAATAAATATATATATATATATATATATATATATATATATATATATATATATATATATATATATATATATATATATATATATATATATATATATATATATATATATATGGTTGTGTGTGTGTGCTCAGAAGCACATAAAACAATAAAAGTTTTCAAGGAAGGGGAAAGAGAAGTTGCAGAAGAGAGAAGGAGGAGAACGCATTCACACCACCTCCCGCTGTCCTTCGGCACGCAAGCATTTCTGTTAACGCACAGACGCACGCACGCTGCCACGCACTCAGAGGCCACTGGCACACACACGCGTCATTGCGACACAAACACACTCACCTCCCATTGTTCCTACCTTTCCTCCTTCCACACTAGACTCTCATATACCAAATGGCGTCTCTAAGGCCCCACTAAAAAAATTGATGAAATTTTTTTATGCTAATTCCCTGTTGGGATTTTATCTTTCTAATTAGAATAGACTGTGTACATACATTTTACAGAGATATTTGCAGAGAAGCAATTAAAATTGTCAAACGAAAAACATTATAATTATATAAAAATTAATAAGAATATATATATATATATATATATATATATATATATATATATATATATATATATATATATATATATATATATATATATATATATATATATATATATATATATACAGTTATATATATATATATATATATATATATATATATATATATATATATATATATATATATATGCGGAAGTAACCGTCACTACACCTATATATATATATATATAGAGCAAAGATATATATATATATATATATAAGGTTATATATATAGCATATAGTTGTTATATATTTAACCAACAATGGTTAAATATATATACAGCATACATATATACTGTATGGTTTTAATTCCTTTAGTAATTGTGGAGATATTCATCGAAAACCGCGTACCTCAAAGAAGATATATATATATATATTTATATATATATATATATATATATATATATATATATATATATATATATATATATAGAAAGAGTTAATAAAGAGTTATATATATATATATATAGCCGTATATATATATATTTAAATATAGCATATATAGAATATATAAAGAGTTATAGAATAGTATAGTATAAAAGAGCAGTATATATATATATACAAATACTGATAGCACCAGACCAGTGTATATATATATATATATATATATATATATATATATATATATATACAGGCGAATTGAATTTTCAGATAGTTTTTTTTGAATGAATTCGATTCAACATTCATCCCTGATGAGATATAGAGTAAATTCATCGAGGAAGAGTCATTAGTAGTAGCAAATAACTACGGTCGGTAAGTTTTTGCATTTTTTTTACACCGATTTGCAAGCATTTCTATATTTTATGCAAATTTTAAGTGAGTGATTTTATATCTTTAGATATGGTGTACCTCTCATAAGTTTATATATGTGTTTATATGTATCTATATATTTTATATTTATATATATATATATATATATATATATATATATATATATATATATATATATATTTATGTGTTGCGGTAAAATATAATAGTGATAATATCGTGTATATAGACCGCGTTGTACGTTTTAA
Source organism: Trachelipus rathkii (assembly GCA_015478945.1). Taxonomy (NCBI): domain Eukaryota; kingdom Metazoa; phylum Arthropoda; class Malacostraca; order Isopoda; family Trachelipodidae; genus Trachelipus; species Trachelipus rathkii. Next base: position 32,178 of record JABUQX010003310.1, on the reverse strand, counting down.
GTGACCAAAAGTTAAAGATATTTCTGTTCCACTTTAGTGATTAATTTTAAGTAGTAAGGATGGCAGATGGACTAGATCTAAACCAAAGGGAGAATGAAAATGCAAATGAAGAGTCGGAGAGAGATAATGAAAATCTTGAGTTGAATGAAGGAGATAACGCCCAAGGACAAGGACATGAAGGTCCAGAGGGGGGTAGCGATGTGCTCGTTGCCCAGGGAGGCTCACCTCCCCAAGGGACCCCTCCAGCACCAGTTCCTGATCCGAGAGTCGGCCAAAATCCTGATCACACTCTTCTTCTGAAGCAAACCCCCCAAGGAATTAGAGAAGAAGAACCTCTAAGGAGAGAGGACCATCCCCCCTATTACCTGAAGACAGCCACAGTGGACAGCACTCTGGATTCGCAATTGATGCCGATTACTGCACAAGGTGCCATTAAGAAGAAGAGTCGCGTAAACTGGGGTGGTACTGAACCTCAGACACCAAACCCAAATGGGAAATGGGAAGGTGCAGAAAGAACCATAGACGCTCTACAAGGATTAGAAGACCCATTCTTGAATCCTGATCAGTTTAGAAGACCAGTTCTTCCACCTGCTGGGCACAACATGGCTGCACAGCCACCGAACCAACCCCTAGGAGGGACAACAGGGCACCACATGGCTGCACAGCCGCCGAACCAACCCCTAGGAGGGACAACAGGGAACAACACCCAAATGCATGCCCCAGCAGAACCGAACAACCTGTATTATGGTGGCCACCCACAGGGTGCACCCCATCCATCTTTTCAGTATAGTGGTATTCAGTACAGTGGTACTCCACCAGGGTATACCCCTATGCCTAACCAATCGTATTCTTATCCAGGAATGTGGAATGGATATCCTTATCTGCCTCAAACACCAGGAGTCCCCGTCTATCCAGCAAATCTATTTACACCTGCTCTGCCTGAGGTGCCAGAAGCCCTAAAACTTTACGGTAAAAGTTTAAAGACCAGACTCTGGCGTGGAATTCAATATGATGAGTATGTTATTTCATTGAATGAAAAGCTCAGTGCTTTAGGTACATTAACGGAAGAACAAAAGATCACTTTTGCCAGGTCAGCCATTACATCAGATTTAGATAGTGAAGCTAGACATTACTTGCTTCATGATCCCATTTTCTCTCGATTTAGAAGATTAGAGGATTTTTTGTCACAATTAAAGACCTATTTACAACCGGAAGATAAAAGAAATGTTTTCGAATTTTGGTTGGAATTTGTGGAATACAAAAGAGAAAAAGAGCAACTTTTTACAGATTTCATCGTGGGATTAAAAAGTAAGCTTAGAAAGTACCAAAGTCGGATGTATGACCTCGACAAGGAGGCAATGTTTAATTCTAAACATATAAAGGTAATGATCATCGGTAAGATCATGCAGAATATCTCAGAGCGCAGGGATGGTGAAAGATTGAAGGAAAAAATATTGCAAACATTTGATACAGAAATAAGTCTAACTGAACTGTTAGAGAAATTATGTCAAATTTCGAAAGGTGCTTTATTGAGAATGGATAACAAAAGACAACCGGAACTCCGCACCACAAAAGTGTTCATGGCCCGAGACGGGAAGATAGGCAGAAGTCAGAGTACAACAACTCTTACAAGAAAAATAAAGAGTCTGTCCACAAACCAAGATATGAGGATAGGAAAAGAGAAGAGATGAGATCGACTAATGTTTTCCGGAAGAAGACAGATGAGGCAAGACAGAGGAATACTTAGAGGAGTGACTGAACAAGAGTTGAAAGAAAACCACGTTTGTTTTTCATGTGAGGTTATCGGACACTCGTCGAGAGCCTGTCGCTGGGAATTGCCCTATTGCCGGGTATGCCAAGCTTATCATAAAAGGGGCTCGCAACCCAGGTGCAGAGATGCTCCTTCATGGAAACCCTCTTCCGGAGAAAACCAAATGTTCATTCCATACAACAGCAAAGTTGACATGGAGAAGGGCATGAAGGCCCAGAAACCAGAGCGTTTCACTACAGACAGGCGAGGGCCCAGGACCTTCACGAAGAAGAAAGAAGGATACAAGCCCTCTGGTGAGAAAAAGAACACTAGAGTCTATGTGGCAGAAGGCCAGCGAAGAGACTCTGACCTGAGTGAAGAAGAAGAAGAAGAGGAAGATAAGTCCCTAGATAGAGAGCCCTTCCTCTCCCTCTCCGAAGAAAGATCAGATAGAGAAAATTTTCGGATAGGGGCAAAGGCTGGAAGACAGTAAAAAGAAAAATTAAGAAAGGATATGATAAGTGGGTATTTAATGAAGAGAAAGATAAAAAAGTTGCCCAAACATTTTTTCAGGAAAGTGTTGAAAAACCATACAAACTGGGACACCATTTCTATGCTAATGTCCATCTTACTCCCTCAATAGGTAGTAAGGAGGCTCGAGCATGCGTCTTATTAGATTGTGGGAGTAGTATCTCCCTCGTAACACCCAAGCGGTTAAAAGAGTTAGAAAAAGAAGGTAACTTCAAAGTACCGCTCCGGAAAACCGACCTGGTGGTGCAAGGGGTCGATAATAACCCAACTAAGTTAAGAGGGGAGGTGCAGCTGTACCTCCGCATGCACGAAAAATATTACCTCACTACTTTCCAAGTGAGCGAGGTACAGGGGGAACCCAGTTGGGCCATATTGTTGGGGAACAACATCTTATCTAATTTACCCATCACTTTGAATATGTTTTCTTCAAAAATGTCTATCCACGAGGAAAAAGAGATAGATATACCAGTCTTTGCCAAATACGGCATTTATTTAGTCAGAGAACACACAGATGGGAGTCTTAGACAAATAAAGGACTCCCCTCTGCCCAGGAAAAATCCGCCCAAGCCATCAGGGCATAAAGGGGGAAAAAATTGTAGATATTCTAAGCATTTTAGGGATTCTAATCGAACTTTAAGACACTTAAGCCAAACTGAACAACCAGTTGCGAACCAATACTTTCCACAGGAAAGGCGGACAAGCCTGTCAGCCACACCCAACCGCGTCGCGAACGGTTATTTCCCACAGGAAGAAGAAGCAACTTTGTCAGTAACGCACCCAAATAGGCCATCCGCGCCTCGGGGAAGTGAAAGAAGTTCTGCATCGTACGGTACCGCTCGAGCCCAGTCGAATCAAGTGATAAGGAGAACGGAGCAAGAAGAGGAAGAAATCCTAGCCTCCCCTCCTCACAGTCCTGCGCCCAGAGGAGCCAAGCCAAAACATAAGCACACTTCTACTAAAAAAGAAAGTTCGATTCAATCAGAGAATTTACAGGCTTCAACGAACCCTGACCCTAACCAAAAGGAACATTTAATGATCGATGAAGACATTGTAATCGATTTAAGGGTGATTGAAAACACTATACTACCAAGCAACTCATATGGGTACATAAAGGTTAGACCTGAGACTCAGGATGATTTTGAATTGGAGCGGAAGTGTATCATGACCCCAGCTCTCTCCAAAGGACCACTGTATATTGCAAACACAGTCAGTCCCGTAAGGAATAACAGAATTGTGCTCAGCTATATTAATTTGAGTGACCAACAATTTCATTTGAAAAAAGGGATAATTCTAGGTAACAGTTATCCACTAATTAGCAAATCAGCTGAAGAAAGCCCAGACATAAGCGGACACAAGCGTGTAGTGTCAGCCAATGTAGCCACATGCTCCAAAGGTCTTTCTAAGACAGAGCTAAGGCAGGTATACCGAGAAATTATCGAAGCAAAGATGTCAAAAGAAGATGCTGAGAATAGCGTACTAGAGAAACCAGAATACTTGGAAGATCTACTGAACCTTTTGATGGAGTTTCATGATGTACTAGCACTCGACGATGATGCTGTCCCGGTCTGTCCACTTCAGAAATTTAAAATTGAACTACTCCCTGATGCCCCTAAAGTCATCTTTCGTAAGCAATATAGACTACCTCATAGGTACTTGCAAGATATCGATGATTTTACAGATGCAGCGTTGGAAAAGGGATATATCAAGGCTTGTTACAGCCCACATTCTTCCCCATTACTCGTAGTGGCAAAAAAGAACAGCTCAAAGCCTCGGGTATGCGTTGACTATCGCTACCTCAATTCTTACAGCATTCAGGACGTCTTCCCTCTTCCATCCATTGAGGAGATATTTACCTCCCTAGGGGGCAATGCCGTTTTTACCTCAGTAGATCTCCTCGATGCATACAATGCATTAGAAATAGAGGAAGAGACACAGAAATTAATGGCATTTAGGACCAGAAAAGGCCTCTTTTGCCCCACTCGCCTCATGTTCGGCCATAAGAACGCCCCTAGCGTGTACGCGCGCGCCATGATAATTGCCTTAAACCAACTTTTAGGGCCCGTAGCACAAGTCTATCTTGATGACGTACTAGTGTTAGGAAAGAACGTACCCGAACACTTCGAAAATTTGAGAAAAGTACTGACCGCTTTTAGAGAAAACAATTTAAGGGTAAAACTGTCCAAATGTAGCTTCCTACAATCATCAGTTTTGTACTTAGGATTTAAGATAGGTAAAGATGGAATCAGTCCGGATCCTGCGAAAGTCGAAACAATGAAGAGTTTCATCCCTCCGACAAATGTCAAGGAGACACAGAGTGTCGTTTCTTCTCTTATTTTCGCTTTTTAATAGACAATTTCGCAGTCGTTGCACAACCACTGTATGATTTAGTAAAAAAGAATGTCCCCTTTGAATGGACGAAAAAACACCAAAAGGCATTTGACACTCTGAAAGATAAATTGGTGGTACAACCACAGCTCACTTTCCCTGATTACAGCAAAGAATTCTTCGTGAATACAGACGCGTGCGATTACGGAATAGGGGGAGTGTTGTACCAGCTCACAAACGACGGGAAAGAGAAACCCCTTTCCTTCGTCTCCCGAGTACTCAGAGGTAGTGAGAAGAATTACGATACGATAGAGAAGGAATGCCTGGCCGTAGTGTTTTGCTTGCAAAAGTTCAAAAACACGGTCTTCGGCTATAAGGTCACCATTATCACTGATAATCAACCCCTTTGTTTCATCTTCCGCAATAAGCAGCAGACTGGACGGCTAGCAAGATGGAACTTGTTCGTAAACAGTTTCTCCCCCACTATTGTCTATAAAAAAGGTAAAACAAATATCCCGCCGGATTATTTGAGTAGACACCCAGCACCTAACGTTTTTGTAATGAAAGCTGTGTTAGAAAACAGAGGTGATTTACCTCGAACAGACTTTGTCCTGAGCAGGAAAACCTTCATAAAAGAACAAGAAAAATGTCCAAGATTAGGAAAAATGGTGAAATGGGTTAAGGAAAACCCAAAGACCTATCCACACATTCTTATTAAAGGTGTCTTATACTACGCCACCCAAAGCGATCCTTATGTCATACAGGTCCCAGACAGTATGATCTACACGGTGATAGACCAATGCCATGCCTCGCTGGGCAGCGGACATGGAGGGCCTGTAAGGACAGAAAAGAGAGTGAAGGAAAAGTACGCTTTTCCCCACTTAGCAAAATTGGTGAAAGAATATTGCAACCAATGTGTATCATGTGCTAGAGTAAAAGGTCGAAAACCTCCAACAGCAGAGATAAACAGATGGCCTTTGCCCTACACACCCTTTTCACGCGTCCATGTCGACAGTATTGGAAAACTCCCCACTTGTACCGAGTCAGGAGCCAAGTACATACTAGTATTCCGTGACGTTTTGACACGTTACGTCGAACTAGTGCCTTGTAAAACTAGGACAAGTAAAGAATTTGCCCGAGCACTGCAAGAAAGAGTCATATGTAGACACAGTGCTCCCCAACTTCTTGTGTCCGACAACGCCCAAGAGTTCACAAGCCAGGTATTTAAGGACTTGTGCAAGGCCTGGAGAATAAAAAAGGTAGAGATCTTGCCTTACAAAGCATCCCAGAACGGAGTTGTGGAAAGAATCAATGCTGATATCGAGTCTTTCCTACGACACTATGTCAATGACAACCATAAAGATTGGGATAAATATCTGAGTTTCGCCCAAATCGCGATAAATTCCGCTTATAATCGATCTATCGGTTCATCCCCACATTTCCTTTTGCACGGTTACGTAAAAAGGGTCCCTTACGAAATGGAAGATTATGTTTCTCCTTTTGTAAATAAACCAGAGAAAATGAGGTTCATTTCAGATGAGGTGGATGTGCTGATAGAAAGAATCGATAATATAAGAGATTTGGCAAGAGAAAGGTTGGAGGAAGAAACAACTAAAACGTTGGAGCAACAACATAAGAAAGCAAAGCAAAGAGAATTCAAAATCGGAGACTACGTTTTCATCCGAGCAGTCAAGAAGCCTCATCATAGTTCAAAACTATGTCCCAAGTTTGAAGGGCCATATATTGTCCGATGTTTGAGAGGACCAAACAAATTGATGGTAATTTGCTTGAGTTCAGGTAAGACTTTCCCTGTCCATGTGGACAATGCCAAGGTAGTTGCCGCAGAAAAGTTTGCAGATACACGGTTCGACTTTACAAACGATGAAGTTTGGAATCCTCACGAGGTTAAAGAGATGTTAAGCTCCAAGGAAGGTGATGAAGCCAAGAAGGATGAAGATGCACCTGAAAGTGATTCAGAAACTGGTTCAGAAGTAGAGGATGATGCAGAAGACCGATCTCCCACACCAGAACCGTCACCTTCCCGTTATTATTTCCCAACTCCTCCAGCACAAACAACCCAATATGAACACAACCCTCTTCCAGATCCACCACAGCCGTCAACTCAGTTCGAATACAATTCGCCGACAGCTCCTCCACCACAGTCAACACAGACTAGAAACTATTGGGAAAGCTATCAAGCCCCCATCAAAGAATCTATCCCGGTGGAAACCAGAAGATGTAGCGATGAAGTGGTAGAACAAAAGAGACAGAACGACGAAGTTGTAGAAAGAAGAAGATATAGCGATGTAGTCGCAGGAAGAGCACGTGTTGACAAAGAATTCATCTGTTCTACTCCTAGAAATGACTTCATAAGAACACCCTCTCACCCCTCGGGTCAAAGAAGAGAGTTTAGACCATCCTTGTCACCCATACAGCAAGAGATTTCAGTAGATACCCAGGTTAGAGAAATTACACAGGAGCCACCCGCAAACGAAGGTGAAATATACGGAGCCTACGGCGGATCCCCTCCAAGAATTCCTTCCCCAGAGAAATCTCCCGATGTCCCTGAAAGAGATGGCCACTATCAAATCCCCACTGTTGTAGAATCACCACCAAAGGAAATCATCAGAGATGACAGAAAACAAGACCCGTCTTATAGACCACATAATTTGTTTTCTGGTCCCAGAGATTCTACTCCAAGAATTACAAGAAGTCAAACAAGGATAAGAGAACAGGCTTTACAACAAGCAGAGGCAAGTGACAACACGAAGACTATAGCGAAGACTTCTGTCCAACCTCCGCCTGTTAAATTGGATCTGAACACAATAGTTAGAGGTGGTAAGACTTACTATCTGCCTCCCGGCTATTAATTCATACCAATTTCTGTATATTCCTGTAAATTTAAGGAGAAATTTTATAGATTTTATAGATTTAAGGAGATATTCTTCAAATTCCGAAGATACACTTTAATTTTAAGAAGATACTTTAGACTTTAAGAAAATTGAACACACATATGCACTCGCATCTGTTCATTTATTAGTTTGGATTAAATAAAAAAGATCGATCATAGGTTAAGTACATTAGTTTGGATTAGAACTTCAAAGATTGAAGATGAACTCTAATTTTAAGTGGATACACTTTAGTTTTAGGACAATATCTTGTCACCTAGTATTATAGAAATATTAGTCTGGATTAGAAAAAAAATTTTTTTTTTATTAGATGGATTAGGAATCAACGATCGTTTTAGCTTAAGTTCCTTAGCCTGGATTAGAAATGTTAGAATTATGTTAGTTTTATCTTGACTTACACAGTCACATTAGATTAAATTTATTCATCATTTATATTTCTGATTATTTTTTTTTTATGCTACAAAAATCTTAAAGAATACGTTTCACTCCAGAGGGGGGACAGCGCGATTTTTTAAACAAAAAATACTAGAAAAAAGAAAAATGGAAATTTTCCTAAAAAAGAAAAAAAATAATAAGAAACTTAGAATAAGTAAGAAATTTAATAACGTTAAGAGAAATCTAAAATAATTAAGTAAGTAAGTAACTAAAATAATTAATTAAGAATTAAAGAAAAACTAGAATCTATAAGCACTAAGTAGTAAATAGCATCTAAATGTAAGAATTTTACTAACAACTTTATAGCTAAGAAATCATTTAGGTTAGAAAACGCAAACAATTTGCTTAATTAATTATTAAGTTCCAATTTCAAAATTTAATCACATTTGATTAGGCGACCTTGTAATTATTCTGAAAACAAATATTTCAATATGATTAAAATATTTCAGAAATGGAATTCGGGAAAATGATCTTGTTTCTACTCACCATCCTAACGACATGTCAAAGTATCATAGTGAAAGAAAACGAAGAAACAAAGATTCTGCCTGGTTTGGTTTTATATCGCACCGGTGAAGTAAGTTTTATAGAAGGATATTTAGATCTAATCGTTTCATTAGAATGTCCCTCAGACGTAAAAGAAACTGTCATCAAAACAACCAAGCTAGTGAACAACATCAAAGACTCATTCTTACCAACGTTCGAAGCCACATTTCTGAATGTTTCAATCACACAAAGGGCTCACCAATGGGAATTTAAACTAATGACCATTCGAGTAAAAGTTCTAGCCCAGAAATTAAATGAAGTAAGTGAGTTACCTTGGATCTCAGCACGATCAAGAAAGAAACGAGCTGCTTTTGAGTTCGGAGGAGACGTCCTCAACATTCTTTTTGGTACGGCTACAGATAAGCAAGTAAAGCTCCTTAGGAAGAAAATTAACATCTTAGGAAACTACGCTTCTACATCAAATCTACTCATTACCGAACTGAAAGAGCAATTAAAGGCAAACACTCGCACGTTAATAAATTTTAGGGATAGCTTACGAAAGTTAATTGAATTCCAATCAAGTCTAGGCGCTACGCATAACATTATAAACCAATTGGGAAGTATCAGGGCATTAGTAAATTTAATCGAACAAGCTATAACCAGTATACACAATATTCACCAATTGGTGATAACCTCACTTCAACTCGCTAAAAGCAAAATTACTAACTCCCAACTTTACTCTCCAATATTCCTCTTACCTTTCATCTTAGAAATGAACAAAGAAACTAAACTGCACACAGTTATACCCCTAGAAACAAAAACATACCAATCTTTCTTGACTTATTCTTGGACTATTCAATCTGCCGCTAGCCCTTACGAATTAATCACTTTAATACCTTTTATCTCAGTGGAGAAATTCACTTCTTATAAACTCATACCTTTTCCTACCCATCTTCCTTTAAATCAATCTCTCGTTCGAGTTATGTACAATGACCCAAACAATTATTTTTTCGTGAATTATGGTCAACGGAAATACACCTATCTAAAAGAATCGGCACATCATCTTTGTCGACACTTAGGCCAACTAGCAGTTTGCCCCACCCAAGTATTAGCTTCTATTGATGATCAGTCTTGTTTGTTAAGCACCATCCTAAATTTTTACCAAGATTTCCTTATCTCGGTCCTTGGTGACTACTACTGAGGACACCCTATATCTGTCAACTCAGGACACTTCAACTCTTAATT
>JABUQX010003310.1:0-7500 GCA_015478945.1 Trachelipus rathkii | reverse complement strand
GGCTAACATTAACAAAAACATTATTCAAAAACGTTAACAAAAAATATTGACCGTGTACAGTGTTCTGATCATGTCCAAATAATTTTGAAAGTTGTCAAAGACCACCTCAAAACTGGTAATCAAATAATTGCCGATCTGTTCTTATCCACCAATATTATTGCTGCTGAGTTCTTAGTAGATCTTGCGCCACCTAGAAAGGTACAATACCAACAACATAGACCAAATCATCCTGCTGAAACTTCTGCTGAATATTGGAAGCGTTCTGTATTTGTGCCTTATCTTGACTCACTTGCATCCATTTCAAAGGCTAGATTTTCAGAAAACAATGTGCCAGTATTTCATCTTTTTCATTTGCATCCGTTTCTTATGTTAAGTGCTCCCGTAGCCAGTTTGCGTGAGAAAGTAAAATGCTTTTCAGAGTTTTATGATCTTGATATCAACAAATTTCAAACCGAAACTGATTTATGGTATACCTTGTGGCTGGATGAAAAATGGATAAACAAAAGTTGAAAAACTTAGACCTTACTGAAATCATTAAAGAAGCCGACCCCTTTTTCCTCATATCAAAATCTGTCTATAATTGCATTTGTGCTACCTTGTTCAACAAGTATCATTTAAAGATCTTTCAGCATTCTGCGAGGAGTAAAGACTTGGCTAAGAAACTTAATGAACGAAGAGGCTTAATGGATAAATATGGATATTTGATTCTCTTCTGTCAGATGTGAGCAGTGTGATGGAGGATTTTTGGGGAGAGACAGTCATTCAGTTTGTTGATAACCATTGTTCCAGTTGGTTTATATATTGCTGTAGTTCACGACTTGTTATATTTATAGAGGGACTTTGAGCTATGATTTGTCAGGTCATCTGCGTAACTATTGATTTTTATTGAAGGGGATGTGGGTTGTGGAAGATCGTGCATAAAAAGATTAAAAAGTGTTGGTGATAGAATGGCACCCTGGGGGACTCCATTATATAATCTGTGTGTACGGGAAGTGTGACATCCTTGTATGACTCTCGCGGTGCGACTGGATAGAAAATTTGCTATTATTTTCTTGTCATTGATGTTTATTTCTGTGTTTAAGACTTTATCTATTAAGAGGTGACGTGGAACTGTATCGAATGCCTTGTTTATGTCTATTGCTACTAGAAGAGTGCGAGATGGTTGTAGGTTCTGGTCAAAGCCCGTGATGATGTTTTGTGTTAGATCGGTAAGTAGTGTGGTAGTGGAATATTTTTGTTGTAAAAACCGATGTTGTGTTTCTGAGCAGGGGGGAGGCGTGGGGGGGAGATATATTCAAGAATTAACTCTTGAAAACTATAAATATTGTAGAGAGCAGTGATTAAGTCATTACGTGCTGTGTTATTGGGTTGTGTTAGGGCTTTAGAAATAGGATATTATGTTTGCGTGTTTCCAGAATGGTGTGATGAGTTGGTTTGCCATGCTTGTATTGAATATTGGGTTATGCACTGCTATGGCATTAGTTCCTAGTATGCTGAGTGGATGTTAGATATTTTGTCAGTTTAGATATTCTATGAGTTCTGATTAGTTTGATGTTGTTGAGAAATCTCTAGCGGAGTAAACAATGGGCTGAGGTTTCTGATTGTCCTTTAATTTTCTAAGTCGTTTAAGTTGTTAATCTATTGGTGATGTTGAGTTTTATAGCCAAAATGGTAATTTAAAGTAATGTGACATGATAATATTGCATTGATTTTTTTTTTTGGGGCTTAAGGATTTTTATGTTTTTGGTTTGGCAAATGACTTCGTGGTTTGGTGGGGTTGTTATTTGTGAAGTGAGGATTTCTCCATTGTTTAGGAATTAGTTTTTGTTTTGTTGCTTTTTATGGTTGAAAAGTTGGGTGTATTGTTGCCACTTATTTGGACTTAATTAGATTATTGATTCTATTGTTAAAGTCAGTGAGTTGAATTTTTTGGAGCCTTTAGAGTGGTTTTTATTAAAGTGTTGTATTGCTTTTTGAAGTTAACGGTTTGAAAGAATCGGAGTTCCCATTCTATGAAATCAGCGTAAGCTTGCCATTTCGCTTTTTTATAATTAGTGTATGCTCTTTTAAATGATATGTGTGTGTTGGGTGTTTGTGTTAAATTGTGATTATTGTTGGAATATGATCAGAGGATAAAGCATGAAATGTTTGCCAAGTTGTGGTAGCCTGAATTTGGGGGAAGTGGGATGTGGGGTACTGATTATGTTGGAATGGTTGTTTAGTAGGTTGGTTTCTGTTGTTGAGAATGCTGAGTGCGTGTAATGGGGTGTGTGTTGAGCCATGCAGGATGATGGGCATTGAAGGCCCCGGGCAACATCAAATTATTATATTGAATCAGGGGTGACAGATCAGGGACATAATTCCTGGGACAGTGTTGAGAGGTGGGATGAGGCATGTAAAGATTAACCAGTTTGTATATCTTTTTATTGATTGGAACGTAGAGATTTGGTCGCGATTCATAATTTGTTGTGTGTGCCATTTGGTGTTTCGGAATTTTGTGTTTTTGTGAATGAGAAATATCAGACTATGTTTGATGGATCCTAATCTTGTCTTATAGTGGTGGAGTTAGGAAATTCAGTCGTCCAACTTGTCGCCATATTTTTTCCATGCGATATAACAATATCATTGCTCCCTCTTTAATTTTAATTTTTATTATTGTCCAACAAATAATCTGCTATCAATGAGTTATTCTCAGGTAGCTATATAGAAGATAAAAATAAAACTCCTTAATGTATCTCTATATCAGAGGACAAATCAGCATCACAAATATATTTGGTAGTTTATAATTCAAAAGGTAGATTGAGCATCTACTGCACAAGTTAAGAGTATTGGTGATTTTTCTTTTCATCTCAACAGAATCTGTGATTCGGTTATTGGTGTATTCAATGTTCCTTAGCAATATATGCAAATCTGTAAATTCTTCGCCCTTATTCGTTCTAGGCTGATGATAAAACATATACTAGGAATCAAATGAGGGAGCATTTGGACAGGCCTTTGTACTATCAGAGGACATCTTTCTTCCTATCTTTTCTGGTTACATTTTTGGGTATTTGCAACAGGTTCTAGCATTCAGTTTTAGTTCAATATGTAAATCTGAAATGCAATAAAGCTTTTAAGACACTCTGAGCATATTTCAAGGCAATTATAGCTTCTGGAAATTAAGATTATCTTTCCATAATATTATTAGAGTTTCCTTCTCTCTTGAATTTGTGAACAGAATCAAATGACTAAGGTTAGTTTGACGTCCAACCACTGGGCGTTAAAGTTAAGTTTTTTTTTTTTTTTGTACTCTATGAAGTCTATTTTATTAAAATAATATATAAAATAATACTTTCCATATGCCTAAAAAATCAAAAATCAAAACTTAAAACTTAACATCCCAATAAAAAAAAACACCCAAAAAGTTTAATTCCCTAAATAAATAGAAAAGATATATAAACAGTAATTAAGTTTCGAAATTTTAACAAGTTACTTAATAAACAAATCCTCAAATGTACAGTGAATCACTTTCAAAAATCGAGGATGGAGGTAACATTATGGATACTTACGAATAGGAAAGAATATGAAGGTAAATAAGTTTGAACACTAAAAAGAAAACGAAGAGGATTGATAAGAGAATTCATGTGGCTCAACGTTTCGCCCATCACCTTATCCTGTTTAACTTCTAGCTGCAGATTTCTCACTTCCACAAATTAATAGACAGTAAGTTTTTTTCCTTCAGCAAAAATAATTTACTATCAAACAGAAATATGTTAACTTGGTCCGAGTGATCATTCTTCATGATCGCTTAGGAAAAATTTTAAAAAATCTCGTCCTGAAATTTTTTAGGAGATTTGTATTCTCCCATGTATCATATTACAGCACTTATGTTCTCTTTAGGAAATACGTTTCTCCTGTCTTTCCTTGACAAACCTTTTTTTTTTGTGGGTTCCTGTGTTATATTTTAGCCTGATTCTTATTTCCACTATAGAAAGTGTTAAAACACCCTAGAAGATCCATAATTTACTCTTGCGAAGAGTGTGTCTTTTTACAAAGTTTTTTTTTAGAAAATTGCGAAAAATTAAGATTACACTCACACTCGATTGTAGGAATATGAGTAGTAATTACTAGATTACCTAGACGTGGTTATTCATGAATATTATAATATTTTTTTCCTAAAAGTTTTTAAACTGTCTTTCGCTTTTACACTTATATTGGTTTTTTGTAGTCATCCACTCAGCTGTGCTGCTTTTTTATACAGCAAGCCTCTTCTGACACTATTCTGCGCTAGAACTTTCAGTATGTCTGTTATAACATTTTCTCTACAAAATGCATTAAAATCATAATCATATGCGAAGACGTAGTGACCGGGTTGATCAATCAGCTTTTTAGCAAAACAGACAAATCAAATGGAATTTCGAATTGCAGAAAAAGATACATTAACAAATATTAAATGCAATTATTGAAGACACCTAATTATTTAATTTATGAGAGTAACGCCACAATGACATATAGGGAATTTTGGAAGACTATGATTAACTTCAGAATACAAAGTTTGTTTGGCTGATTTATAGAATATTGAAGAATCATCCTAAGGACAAGAGCATGTCGCCGTCTGCGCCGCTCTCGATGATCAAAATGATCTTTATAATACTTAATGTGTGAAATTTTCATAACACAAAATAACTCAATGATTAGTCGCTTGGTACGAAATAAGAATAAATATTGTGCTTCCATTTCGATTTCTATATTTAACAATTAAGTAGTTTAAAAGTCCAAGATTTTTAAAAATGACTGTTTCGAAGAGACTCTCTTTTTGGGTATATGAAGTCTCTTGAATGGAGATGGATGGTAAACTACATTGCACAAATCCAGATTGATCTTGTTTTTTAGACCTTAGAGACGCAAAAAGCTTTAGACTTAAGAAAAAAGTTTGGAATCCGTTTCCTAATGACCTTGTGTCAGGTGGACGAAGGCTGCAAGACTAAAAATTGGCCAGGGACAAGAACATCTGGTGTTCAACAAGAAATTGCGGGAAAAATATATAAAAAAGTATATATTTTCGTGATATGTAACGCTCCATCGGCCTTTTATAATAATAAATTCTAATAAATACAATTCAATATTACAAATTATCGACACTAGGTACATTATTTGTTACTATTAAAAAGACACAAACATTTCAGCAGACCTCACCCCTAAAGAAAGAATCTCACATTCACAACGTTATGGCTTAAACTTGGGATATATTGGATGCAAAACCGTTGGACCGAAACATTGATAGTCTGAGTACATCAAGGAGCTCTTTATATATTTTTCCTCATATATGCTATATTATTAATTGTACGTTGGTCTATATATAAGATCGACAGCTGGTTATAGGGACAGATTCAGGATAAGGAGCCAATCAAACACACGAAATCAAGCTATTTTCTATATAAATAGATATTCGGGATACGGAGACACTAATTTTTCATGGTATACACACTATTTATTTTCCTGTAATATGCACTATTATGTGCCTCTATTGCGTTTTGAAACCAGTGGCCACATTATTCTATATCAGGTTAAATAATTTAAATAATATTATCACTCTCACAAGAAAAAAACACAAACTCCTATGCCGCTGTGCCAGTGATGCTACTGTCCAGCATATGACTCAGCATAGTACCGACACTGACAAGTGCTGTCTTCAAACACATCATACTGCTCTGCCTTCAATGTCTGCTACTTGTTTCCTAAGAGATGAAGGTTCATTGAGTAGCTTAAACAACATTTTGCCTCACTACCTCGCCCGGTGACACCTCGCCTTTCATCCAACAGCCCAATCATATCGTGTGTCACCCCTATCTGTACTGTCCTGGGCACGCGTTCCTGTACTTGGTTATTTGCTTCCTTTCACTCCTCTTTCGCGCCTATTTTCAACCACCGCGCAGATCTCTTTTTCAATTTGCTCGTTTTTCTTCATGTTACGGTCCTCCAGTCGGCAGTTTTGGTGCAGCCCGTACCTGCTGTTTCCGCGTTTTATGAATCTTGTGCTATCCCACAAATCACATACACCCAAAGAACTGGCCTTATGGTCACCTTGTGGCTGGATAAACACAAGTACCAAAATTTGAAAGACTTGGATCTTACTGAAGTCATTACAGAGTCGCGCCTTTTTTTCCCTCATTAAAGAAAACAAAAAAGTGTTTTAATTGCACTGGTGTTATCCCCACCCCCCCGTGTTCACAATGCCAATCTGAAAGGTCTTTCGAACACTCTACGAGGAGTAAAGACTTGCCTAAGAAACACAACGAAGACAGGCTTTATGGACTATGTAGGATGAGTATCCATAGACTATTTTGAAAGTGAAAATTAACGCATTGGAAACAAATGTATTGTTAATTCGCTGAAATCCAAGGCTTCTAATGCTAGTTTAGATTAATATTAGTTACCACTCAGGACTAAGATTGAGGGGTGTGGCGATGGCAAAATTTGCAAAGTGGGAAGAGGGTCCTTGACATATAGCGACTGTGAGTAATATTTGTTGTGGGCCAATACGGAGGCATTACAAGTATCATCTTCGTCTAAGCGTTTTTCGGTCTGTGGGGGAAGACATTCACCATATTCGGTTTTTATGTTCTGAGTTTCTGCTCCCCGCTGATTACTCGTCCGCACTCTTGCCAAAAAAATCGTAAAGCGCTTGTCGGAGAGAGCATAGTATGGTTAGGCGATATCTATCTTGGTTTATCTGCGGCTCTATGAAGCAGGCGCCTTGTCCTAATGGCATCCGGAAGGTACTGGAACAACTCCGAAAAGAGGAGGGCGGCCATTTTGGCTCTCTGTTAGCGATTTCATTGTCAGTTACTTCTACATGAAATGGGGCCCAACAAAGTATGATTTAGCCGTTCAGGCCGCTTGGCTTTTTCCCAAGGATCTTTTCTCGATGGGTCCTACTGACAGGACGAAGTCTTCCTGGGGGTTGTTGATTAATTATATATTATGAGAGGGGGTCCAACATAAAAGTTAGTTTGTTTCTTACGGGAATGGAGGCAGTCGAAGAATTGTTGTACAGCGGATACCATTGTTTTTTTAGAATAAAGGGGTTTAGCGCTTGTAGCGCGCTGAGCGAATCTAATTAATAAATGACATGATGTTAGTTATGGATTTAGAATTCGAGAAAAGGGCAATCATTACAGCCATTAATTCTGGCGTAAAAATTGAAGCATGAGGGGGGGGGTATGGGAGAGGTTGCGATCAGGAAAGACAGCAGATGCGCCACACTGTCCTGTTTTAGAGCGTCAGTAAACATGGAGTAGATTCATCATTAACTGCGGAATGAGACAGGAATGATGCTTTTAACAAGGCAGCAGGATTGCGATTTTGAGAGAGAGGTCAGAGCCAAGCAATGGTAGGAGAGGGGAATAGCCAAGGTGTGTACTTTTCGTTATAGCAGCATCTTTTGCAACGGGATGTTAAGGAAATTTAGAGGTTGTTATGAACCGTGTTTGCAATAGGTAGTAAATTTAGGATTTGAGG
>JABUQX010003309.1:67500-69053 GCA_015478945.1 Trachelipus rathkii | reverse complement strand
CTCGACTAACGGAGCTCTGGCTAGGGTAGGACAGGCCCAGCAAGCCGCTACCCGAAATCCCACTTGCTCAAGAACCCAATGTGATGCCTCGGAACAGGACTGATCCAAGGTTGATGAACCGGCGAGAAATTGGACTAAGAAATAAGGATTTGTACTATAGGATTTGCACAATTAACGTGAGTACGTTGAGAGGTAAGGAGGAGGAAATTGTAGACTTAATGAAGGAGAGAAGATTGGACGTGATGGGAATGTGTGAAACGAGATACGAGGGAGAGGGTACTAGGAGAATACATGAAGACTATGTACTGATATATAAGGGATTGCAAGAAGAAAAAAAGACACGGTGTGGCGATCTTAGTGAAACCGGATATCTACAAGAATATAACAGAAACGATACTGATAAATGAAAGATTGATGGCTATTACGATGAAGGTCAGAGGAGAGAGATTAAGTATAATACAAACATACGCCCCACATAGGGAAGACCAAGGGAGGAAAAGGAGAGATTTAGAGAAGAACTTCAACTGCTGTACGATAGGATTGGAGGAGAGACAAAGATCATAATTGGAGACCTGAATGCACATATTGGAACTAGAAGAGAGGGAGAAGAGAGAGTCATGGGGGCTTTCGGAGTGGGAGACAGGAACGAAGAGGGGGAACTGATGATAGATTTTGCAGTGAGAAACGGATTAACTTTCATGAACACATGCTTCCAACATGAAGAAAGTAAAAAGTGGACCTGGTACAGATGGAGTGCGGATTTAGAAAGATACGTGGAAAAATCAATGATAGATTTAGTTTTGACCAATAAAAAGAATATATTTATGGACGTGAAGAGCCTACCGAACGTATCCTTGGATTCGGACCACAGGATGGTAATTGGGATACTGAGATGGAGAGAGAGAGATAAACCGAGGAAATTAGTTAAAAAGAGATATCTGCTAGAAGAGCTAAAGGACCAGGCAACAAAGGAGAAATTTGATGAGACCTTAAAAAGAAGAAAGATGCAAGTAGGAAATATGAGAGAAACAATAGATGAAAAATGGAATAAATTTAAGGAAAATTTGATGGGAACAGCAAAAGAGGTCCTGGGAGAAAAGAGAATAAGTAGAGGGAGGAGGAAAAAGACAGCATGGTGGAATGATGAAGTGAAGGCTGCCATAACTGATAAGAATAGGGCATACAGGAAATGGATGAAAGTAAAAACTGAAGAAAATAGATTGGATTATGTTGAAGCCAGAAACATTGCAGAAAGGATAAAAAGAAGGAGTATGAAGCAATCATGGGTAAAAATAGGGTCGGAACTGAAGGAGAACATAATGGGAACAAAAAAATTAATCTATGGATTGGCTAAAAGTATGAGAACCTCGAAAGAACCAGAAACGCACGTCATAATGAATAAGGAGGGAGAAACGTTGGTAGGGGAGGAGGAGGTGTTGGAAAGATGGAGAGAATACTTTGAGGAATTGTTGAGATTTGAGGTTGAGGAGGTGCAGATGGAGAGGGAACGGGAGGTGGTGGAGGAAGGAGAAAGGACAGAAGGGATATTGCTG
>JABUQX010003309.1:50000-57500 GCA_015478945.1 Trachelipus rathkii | reverse complement strand
GTCACTAGAGGACTTCAATAGACTACCCGTAGTCAGTTCAATGAATAATTATGAAGAGTTCCTTTCGACTTGCGAGCTAATCACAAAATCCTCCTTTTGGGTTTGTAAGTTATTCTTCATTAATATTCACAAAGACTTCCTTTTAATTCGTAAGTTATTCTTCAATAAATATTCACAAAGTCTTTCTTTTAATTCATAAGTTATTCTTCAATAAATATTCACAAAGTCTTCCTTTTAATTCATAAGTTATTCTTCAATAAAATAGTTTCTGAATATGGCTTGTAGTCAAGTTCAAAGTCTTCAAGTGATTTCAAAACGTATTTAAGTCTTTCTTCAAAAAATTTCCAATAAGTTCTTCTCGGGTATCTATCAGTTTTCCTCAAAAGTATTTTTCTTTAAACATTCACAAGACACTATGAATTCTCTCTTCAAAATCAATATTCCACCAATGTCTTTCAATTGTATAAAATATCTATCCGATCTGTATTCTTCTTATAACTCTTTTTTGCCGTAGAGTTTTATTGAAAACAGAATCTTCTAAATATGGATTTGATACAAGAGACAGGTCTCCAACGATAGATTTCCAACAAGAGATAGAACCCGTGTGAGAACAAATCGACTTCTATTTATAAACTTTCACTGTATCTAGGATGTCAGGTGTGAAGTTACCTTGGGTATCTTTATTCCCACGGGATAATTTTATCTTTAAAATAAAATCTTCTTAAAATATTTTCAAATAGAAATTATCCTTAAATTAATTACTTTTATAAAATAAATAATATTCCCACGAAAATAAATAGATCTATTCGCTCTTCTCTGTGGAGCTTAAAATCTCATCCTTGATATTCCTAATAGCATAACAATATATATATATATATATATATATATATATATATATATATATATATATATATATATATATATATAATATATATATATATATATATATATATATATATATATATATATATATATATATATATATATATATATATATATATAGTAGAGGAAGAAGCCAATTCTTAGGGGCAGAAGTGTTGGAAATTATCTCTTCTTCCTCCAGTGGCACGTCTAGTTGGTGTAGTAGAGGACTTGTAGTTATCTCTTCTGTTTGTTCCTCCACTGCACAGGTAGTAATTGATGGTAGTTCTTTGAAAGCTCTAGTATTAGGCTTAGTTTATACGTTGAAGGGCCAAGTATCTACAGGTACTCAGGATTACACCTTTCCTGTGGAAGCCACTTTCTTCACCAACAAGAGGCTATATGGTTACGCTTTTATTGGTACTTCGAGGCCAATGAGACATTAACACAACTTGTTATAACCCTTTTAAATTATTTCTTTATAGTAAGGTGTTAAATAACAGCTATTGGTTTTTGCCAATCTTTATTAAAAATCTTCTTTACTATATTCAAATGAGTCGCTGACTTAACGTCACGCGTAACAATATTTCCTACAATTTTACTATGTATAAAGTTTTCAAATTATAAACGAAACATTAACCTTATTTTTAAAAGCAGAAAAAGAAACGCCAAAACTTGCACTTAACAATATGTTTAAGAAATAAAGTTATGTACAATATAAACAATAAGTTTTATAAGGAAAACATTTAAACAATTATTATACAGTATCATAAAACAATATATTATGAAAAAACTAAGTAGAATTTTTTTCTTTTTTGTTTTTAAACAAAGAATGATATATTATGATATAATATTTACCCCAGAATTAATTTTCTTTAAATCACTTATTTTTTACAAAAAAATATATTTTTTATTGGTCACTATTCTAACCATTTATTTTCGAACACATATTAACAGGAAATGAACATTATATAAACAATATATAACAATAAAGTATTATATAATACTTAGCTCCCAAGAAAACATGAAGAGCTTTAAATACTAAATTAAATTTAAAACATAATCACTTCGAAACATACAACTATTATTAAATTTAAACATCAGATACCTTTGTTCCAGCTGCTTAGTAGATAAAGGGATCTTCTTTGAAGGCGAATCGTCATCCGATTGAAGAACCATCTGCGAAGTTGAATTAAAAGCTGGGTGCTTAACCATCTGCAGGCTAATCACCAGCCGGTTGAGGATATTTAGTCTCAACTACGGACGTCACGATTCAGATCACTTTCTGCTTCACATTCATCATAACAAACTCAGCAAGTAGAAAATTAAATATATTACTTACACCCTTCAAAATTAATTCAACAGTAGAACAGCCATCCCTCTCACCCAGTGTCAGGATTAACCATTAGGCTAACAAGAAACATGCCTTAGGGCCATCCCGGCCAGCCAAAAATATACTATATTATTATATTAGTATAACAAACATCTCTTTGTCATAATAAATTTATCAATGTTAATAAAATTATAATATATATATATATATATATATATATATATATATATATATATATATATATATAT
This sequence comes from Trachelipus rathkii, assembly GCA_015478945.1. Taxonomy (NCBI): domain Eukaryota; kingdom Metazoa; phylum Arthropoda; class Malacostraca; order Isopoda; family Trachelipodidae; genus Trachelipus; species Trachelipus rathkii. Next base: position 55,058 of record JABUQX010003309.1, on the reverse strand, counting down.
ATATATATATATATATATATATATATATATATATATATGTTCTAGTTCTACTGATATTGATGATTTGAAGTCTCTCAAGTGGACAGAAACCAAGAAGAGCCTGAGTGTTGAAGCCGGACCACCTGACGCTGTGGTAAAAGACAGGGCTGGCACGGTCTCACCTTCAGTAATAATTTCAATTATATATATATATATATATATATATATATATATATATATATATATATATATATATATATATATATATATATATATATATATATATATATATATATATATATATATATATATATATATATATATATATATATATATATATATACATATATATATATATATATATAATATATAATATATATATATATATATATATATATATATATATATATATATATATATATATATATATATATATATATATATATATATTTTTTTTTTTTTTTCTCTATATATATTAAAATATTTTTTTCTTTCTTTGTTCCAGACACAAACACTCAAATCGGTTGATTGAGTCATTTAATTTCTACAAAAGTAATTTCAACATTTCAGAAAGATTTTTCAATTTTGATCCAATCACAAAAGATTTATATCATATCATATTAAGGACTTACTTTTGAAATAATTAATATTTTTGGATACTTGATAAAAAAGGATTAAGAATTTGACGCTCTGTCTTTTTGCTTGAATTTATGATATCTTTTTAGGCTGTTTTTGCAATTTATGATTGAATGTGTTTTAATAATTTGTAAAATTTTTTTAGTTCTGATGAGGGGACCAAGGATATAAGTCCCGAAACGTAAACTTTATCTCGTTTAGTTATTTTTCTTAAGATTTTCCTTTATTTATTTTTAAAGTGGTTTTAAAAAAAATATTTTAATATTTACAGAGCTTGAGTGTTGAATTAGAGCTCTTTAACTGAAATTATATATATATATATATATATATATATATATATATATATATATATATATATATATATATATATATATATATATATATATATATATATATATATATATATATATATATATATATATATATATATATATATATATATAGAGAGAGAGAGAGAGAGACGAGTAGTAAAAAGTTGCTGGAGTCGCCACTGATATATATATATATATATATATATATATATATATATATATATATATATATATATATATATATTTATATAAATTTTTAATTATATATATATTTTTTTTTTCTATCTTTCTATATATATATACATATATATATATATATGTTCTAGTTCTACTGATATTGATGATTTGAAGTCATCTCAAGTGGACAGAAACCAAGAAGAGCCTAGTGTTGAAGCCGGACCACCTGACGCTGTAGTAAAAGACAGGGCTGGCACTCACCTTCAGTAATAATTTCAAGTGATGTTGGGCTTTTCGTTGACATAGCAGACCATTTACGTGAAATTTATCAGCCTGGGAGCAACACATTTTCGAAACTTTGCATACAGCTATCGGAAACAAAGCGTGAGCATTCTGGTGTGAATAGTTTTTTAAATTATAGTGCCTTCAAACGGGCTTTACCAAATGGAGAGATAGCTGGTCGTGACTGGCTTGTGTATTCTCCAGGAAAAGCCTGTGTGTTCTGCTTTCATTGCATTCTGTTTTCCTTCCTGACTACGTACAGCTTTTTCTGGCCAGAAGTTTGCAGATTGGAAAAATATGGCTTAATTAGCAAAAACGCATGAACCAATGAAAGTAGCACATCAAGTCAGTTAAAACATTATGTCAGCGCATCAGTGCTGCTTTCAGAAGTTATTAAATACATCAAATATTCTGAACAGGCCAACTACTAGAAAAACGGTTTGCCACTCTGTGATCAAACAATTATTTTCTCTGTGAGATAGGGCTTATTCTTCCAGGTAGTAATGAAATTGTTGGATGTAAAAATAACGGCAAATATTTGGGCATCTTAGAGCTCTTTGGGCTGTTTGATTCTTTTTGTGTCCCAACATATTCGTACTCGTGCCAATCGCGGACGTGGCCACACCTCTTACCTGTCGAAAACAATTTTCGAAGAAATAATAACTATGATGGGTAAACGAGTTCTCAGTGTCATCAAGGATAAGATTGCCAAGTCACGATATTTCTCAGTTTCTGTGGACTCTACTCCAGATATTACACATTCTCACCAGTTAACCACCAGCCTGTGGAGCGTTTTCTAACATTCATACCTAGCTCTAGTCACACAGGAAAGAATCTAGCTGACACTCTGCTTCAATACTTACTGGATCAGGGAATCAACTTTGAAAATTGCCGTGGTCAGTCTTACGATAATGCCAGTAATATGTCTGGTAAATATAATGGCACGCAGCAAATCTTGAAAATCAAGAACAGTTTAGTGGATTGCATTCCTTGCGCATGTTACTCTCTAAATTTAATTGGACAGTCAGCTGTGGATTGTTACGTTGAAGCAGTTTCTTTTTTTCAATACCTGGAGTGCTTGTGTTAATTTTTTGTTGCAATAACACATCGTTGTCATGTGTGTTTAAACCCTCTTATAAAGGACCTGGATGCCTAGTTCCGAAACATTAATCGGATACCCGGTGGTCTGCTTGATCTGATGCCACACAGGCAGTTTTCGTAGGGTATGATAGGTTTCAAAGTGGTCTCCAGGAGATCTCAGAGGATGCTACTCAGAACAGCTGCAAAATAGATGAAGAAGGAGCAGTGACAAACTTCATGGACACCATTGAAGCTGCCTTAATGTGTGAACTATGGAGTGACATTTTGCAGTGTTTTAACTTTTGTAGTAATTAAATTGCTGAAAGCCTTAACCATCGAATTAACATCAGCTGAACAGCTTGGATAAATTCGTAGATGAAGGCCGAGATAAGTTTGACTATTATGAGCAACAGGCAGTGGAAGCAGCACACACAAATTCAATCGTAAATCCTAAACGCAAATGGAATGTTAATGATGAAGGAGATGCTACAAATGTTCTGGAAGGGATGTCTAGCCAGGAAAAAATTAAAATCAACACCTTTTATGTCATCATCGATCAACTAAAAAGTGCACTGCAGAAACGTACTAAGGCATATTTTACGGTTTTGCAGAGGTTTGGTGATTTGACTCAGTATGAATTTATGTATGATGAAAATATAGATGCTGTTACTACAAGACTTGTTGTTGCTTAATTCAAAAGACCTTAGTTCAAATTTTCCTGCAGATTTTTGTCAATTTATATGCTGGTATAAAGAGCGGAATCAGCAGATGCGCGATGACGATGAAATAGCATCAGTTGGAAGTAGGGTTGGGAAAAAACCGGTTTTTAATTTGTTTTTAATTAATTTTTTAAATTACCTCTTTTTATGTATATTAAAGATGTTTTAAATTATACAGTAGTACCAATACGGCAATACCCCTTCTAGGCCTAAATATTGACTATTAATACGGATTTTATATATACGGTATATATATATATATATATATATATATATATATATATATATATATATATATATATATATATATATATATATATATATATATATATATATATATATATATATATATATATATATATATATATATATATATATATATATATATATATATATATATATATATATATATGGCTATTTATAAGTGGTTGACTCCAGGAGCGAAAATCAATAATTAATGTATCGTTATTTTAATAATTTTAGGGTTAAATACATTAAATTTTTTTAGGTAAACTAACCTAAAATAACCTAACCTAACTAACTAACTTAACTAACCTAACCTAACCAAACTTAACCTAACCTAACCTAACCAAACCAAACAAAGGAGTCAACCACTTATAAATGTCCTATATATATATATATATATATATATATATATATATATATATATATATATATATATATATATATATATATATATATATATATATATATAGAGATGGGGAGAGAGGGGGTTTTATGATCACTATTTGGTGGTTGCTAGCTTAAGGGTAGGGGGAGAAGGTAACAGTTAGAAAGAGAAAAAAGAGAGGAAAATAGAAGTCATAAAGGTGGAAAAATTAGATGAGACCAGTGTGTAAGGGGGAGTTTAGGAGGGGTATGGAGGATAGGTGGAGGGACGTGAGAGGGATGGAAAAGTGGAAGAGGAGTGGAAGAGATTTAAAGAGACAATTTGTGAAGAAGGCCAGAAGGATATGTGGAGTAAAAGGGCAAGACAAGTAGAAGGAAAAGGAAGTAATGGTGGAGTGAGGAGGGGTGAAGAGTTGGTGAAAGGAAAAAAAGAGGTCTATGTAAAATGGTTGGGGAATAGGAGAAGGGAAAGCTGGGAGAGAGGAATATAAGAAAGAGTTAGAGTGGAAGCAAAGAGGGCAGTGGAGAGGGCGAAGAAATGCAAATAATGAATGTTGTAGAAAAGTGACAGAAAATTTTGAAACAGGGAGTAAGATATTCTGGAAAGAAGTAAATAAAAAAAGGAAGAAGATGGAGGGGTTAGGAGAGAGGGTTAAGGGAGGGGAAGGGGAATGGATAGGAGGGGAGGATAGGGTGAGGAAAAGATGGGGGGAATATTTTAGAGGATTATTGAATGAAATGGGTGTGAGAGATGAGGAGGATTTCCAAGAGGTGAGGATGGGGGGGAAGTGGGGCAGGAAGGGGATATGGAAATACAAATGGAAGAAATTATTAGGGCGTTAACTAAAGGAAAAAAAGGAAAGTCCAGGTCTAGATGGTGTGAGTATGGAAATGTTACAGATGGGAGGCAGAGGGGTGGAGGAATGGCTGTATAGGTTATATAATTTATGTTGGAGGAGGGGAGAGGTTCCACAGGATTGGGAGGATGGTTGTTTGGTTCCTCTGTATAAAGGGAAAGGGGATAGGATGGAGTGTGGGAATTATAGAGGTATTTGTCTTTTGAGTGTAGTAGGGAAAGTGTATGGAATACTAATTGAGAGGGTGAGAGATTTAACGGAAGAGAGAATGGGGGAAGAACAAGGAGGATTTAGGGTGGGAAGGGGATGTGTGGATCAAGTATTCACAATGAAGATGCTTGTGGAGAAAAGGTATAGAAAGGAAAGGGAAAGTGTATGGGTGTTTTT
>JABUQX010003309.1:42500-47500 GCA_015478945.1 Trachelipus rathkii | reverse complement strand
ATATATATATATATATATATATATATATATATATATATATATATATATAATACTATATATATATATATATATATATATAGCCAGTATCGAAGAGGCCAGGCATGTAACTAAGAAAACTATAACATCTACACAGGAAAAATAAATAACATTTTTATTTCAGCAAGCAATTTTATCGATGAAACTTAAAAAAACTAAGAATTATTTTATTCTAATATTTATTAACACCTTAAATATTAGTATAATCTTAGATCTAGCAAGAAGCGTACGATGTGATTGACCTTGAATCCTGCATTACTTCACGAGAGGAGTTGCAAATCAGTATTTTAATTTACGCTTTGGAGAAAATGTTATTTATCTTTTTATATCACTTTTGGGACCACGAGCCGACCGTTTTTAGGGGGTTCGAGCCGTGGTAGACCGAGAAACCCGACTCTGTCCATCTTTACTTTTACCCGTGGGATATTCACTGATTAAATCAAATTCCTTGTTTGGTACTGTTGCTCCTCGGAGTCTCGAGCTACTGAATTACTGTATGGGAAGACCACACAACTCAACTTTTTTGGTTACTTTAATTTTTAAAAAGCTTTATTTTATTTTGTTTATTTCATGGGTAAAAATATCTCCCTTATTAATAAAATGATATTTATTTCTTGTAGCTGTTATAGTTTTTTAGTTACATACCTGGCACTCTTCAGGATGCTGACCTATATATATATATATATATATATATATATATATATATATATATATATATATATATATATATATATATATATATATATATATATATATATACATATTCTGTACCTCTATATATATATAAAATGATACTAACATGTTTTAAACACATGTAGACTCAGGCTACGTGTTTGCCCCTCAATATTGCCCATTAGTTCAAAATCAAGACTCATGGACTTTTAAAATGCGATTGGCAACACTGCGTGAATCGTGGGTTTCCATTAGGATCTATAGCAGTGTCAAAGAGGGGAGAGAGGCTGCAAAGAAAATTGTGTTTATAGCACACAATTTAAAACTTACATCTTCCCCCCCCACAAAAAAAACACCGACTATCTCTATCTGAAATTGAGGACGACGCAGAGACTAGAGTGATGATGAAATAATTTCATTACATGATACAGACTCTGAAGAGGAGTTCTCGGAAGATTAAATTTAAATAATCTGCTTTATAAGCATTATATGTGTCTATTACCTATATAATAACAAAATTAACAATATATATATATATATATATATATATATATATATATATATATATATATATATATATATATATTTTTATATTTATTATATATATATATATATATATATATATATATATATATATATATATATATATATATATATATATATATATATTTATTATATATATATTTATATATATATATATACACAATATATATATATATATATATATATATATATATATATATATATATATATATATATATATATATATATATATATATATATATATATATATATATATATATATTATAATAATCAGATCATGTGAAATGTAATAATTATATGCCTTAGAGCACTAATAAAACTTTACTAAGTACTAAATTCTACTTTATATATTGCATACCTCTTTTACCATATTGTATTTACTGTATTTTAATTTTAAATACCCTAAAAAGACTTGATATACATGAAAAAAAAGTAATTTAAAAAAAAAAAATTTTTTGGCCTTTGTTTAAAAAAAAAAAAAAAAAACAACACGTTTTTTTAATCCCAGCCCTAGCTGGAAGTGCCCATAAAATGTTTACAATGCTCCACACTACCGGTGTTTCTTCTGCTTTTCCAAACACGGAACTAGCACTGCGAATTTACCTATCATTAATGGCTACAAATTGCTCAAGGGAACGTTCCATTTCTCAACTGAAAAGAATTAAAGAGGTGAAACGATCAACGATAGACCAGCAACGACTTAGAATACTAGCACTTCTATCCAATGAAAGTAATTTAATGCGCAAAATTGACCAAAAAAAATTGTAGGTGTAAAAGCGCGCAAAGTTGTAATGTAATTTATGTAAAAAGGGTAAAGTATAAACAAATAATGTTCAATTTATTTTTTAACAGTAAATACATACAAATTAGCGTTAAAATGTGAAAGCAGTTGGTATTAGTGGGGGATTGAGTGAATATTTTATATGTGCATTTTCAGGCCACTTTGAAGTGTACCTTAAGGCCAAACAGGGTCTTAATCCGGCACTGCTCTCACCACAGCATACAAACAATTTAAAAGGTCTCATCTAAACTCCTAATCACCAAGTCACCCAACCACAGTTCATCGGGATATTGAAAAACTCTAGGAACTTCAAACATCAACACTCTGAATTAAAACCAACTGCATGAAAAAAAAGCCTTAGTTAAACATCTGCACGAACAAACAAAAATCATTCCTTTAAGAGACAACCTGGAAATGCTAGACACGAAAATTTCTTTAATACACCAAATCTTCCAAAGCACTGCCACAACAGTTCTCAAAAGCACATAAGGCATCATCTTAGATTCCCCACCCTTATTCCCAGCACTCTATTGCGGCAATATATTCAGCATACTTTCTCCCCCATCAGAAAACATCACACTGAACTAATGTATTATACAAAACAATAAAAAAATATCATCCTCGCAATAGTCAACCAAAATGTCTTATCAATGCACTCCCACCCGATCAATCTAACGTCAAACACAACTATCCAAGAAAAACAAAATCGAATTTACAATCACGCAAGCATAGATTTAATATAAACAACGTTACACTGCTGCAAGTTTAAGATGCTCTCATGAACCAGAAGGCACAAAGCACCTTTTTCAGAGATGCCCCGCTTTCATACCACGCCATACGCAGTTCTGAGTCAAATCCCTTTTTCACTAACCTACACGTGCGGTCGGAGAATGTGGGGGAGTTCCTCTTAAATGAAGCATGGCCCTCCAATGAAGGATGATGCAGCATAAGAAATATATTAAGCCTCCTCGTGGTGTGACTGGGAGCCTACGCGTGTCACCCCCCAGAAGCAATAATATTGTGGATGGAAGGTCCCGGCGTTGGCAGGTTCCAAATGAATGCTCTCTTCCTTACCTCCTGGCAGAGGTACTATCGTCGAGGTCAAAGCCCCAGAATCGCCTGCGGCCCAAAGATAAGTCTGATTAATATTTTGATTATTTTATCTATTGTACTGTTTATTAAATTAAAATATTTAACATACGTGCAGTAATTTCTTATGTTGGCTGGTGACGCGGAAGCAAACACAGAACACGGAGCATACCCCTGTCTCAAATGCAATATTGAATGCGGTCGAGGTCTAACCTCAGTGCAATGTAATTTCTGTCATCAATGGTTCCAATTGAAGTGTACTGACCTTCATAAAACCAAGGGCTTACTCCAGAACTTAGCCCTGTGTGGAAATGGACACACAGTAACCTAAATTCCACATCCCCATAATTCAATCAATTTACTCCAATTATATTAAATGGGTAAAAATAAATACAAGGAACTTCAACACACTAAGTAAATACAACATACACATAGCACGTATACAGAAATCTAATTTTAGACAGAACGCACACTTCGCTGATTCCCCTAATTACACAAGTAACGCAACCTTAAGACAGGACAAAAATTCCCCCAACATAGCCTTGTTACACTCATACAAATTAATATACAATTTCGTAACACCACAAACCATACACAACAACTCGTGAACAACAACCAAATATTCTCATATCAATCAATAGATAAACAGATCAATAAGAAAACATAAAACCTAATAAATTTTTATATCACCCCATCCACATCTAGATATTGTCCACACAACTTTGCCCAAAACCTAACCCCTCTAGTTCAGTATAGCAGCTTGATGTTGGCCGGATGTGGGTGTTAAGCCATGTAAGGTGGTGTACCTTACATGACTTAACACCCACCCACTTTCAAAAGAGGTGATGCCCTAATAAATGATCTACTTCACTTAGTATCCTCAACAACAAAAATCAACTTAAAAGAAGACCTCTTCAACAAAACCAGAATCCAACATCCATCTACATCACCCTCTGTTTCCCACAAATTCATGTCACTATTACATGGCAAACCTTTCAAGCTCTCTCCTCAGACCACTCCCCAATACGTATCATAATCCAACACAAACGCCCTAATTACGCTTCATTTGAAAAAAAACATATACCAACTACAAAAGATCAGATTGGGAAGCATATAACGATAGTAAAGTAAAGAATTTGGAAATATTCCAAATAGCAAATTTCTTTTCACTCAAGCAAGCAATACATCATTTTAATAGAATAGTTCTCAAAGCTTCAAAAAAATACTTGCCACATAGCTACCGTAAAAAATTTAGCCACAATTTTTCACTTGAAATAGATACCCTAATGAAACGAAGAAACACCCTCAGGCAAAATAGACAACCAAACCCAGCTTAGCTAAACCAAATCACAGATCATAACAATAGAATAAATATATTAATTAACACAAACCAAAGAGAGTTCTGGAAGCAATATACCCAAAATATGAATCACAAGACAAAAACAACAAATTTTGCGCATGATAAAAAAATCCACACATCACATACCCAACCCCCTCCAACACACAAAGCAATCTGCAAACAAAACAATAAAATTCCTAGCCCAAAAAATCAATGTAATATTATCATGTTACACTATTTAAAAATTAGCCATAAACCCATAGTCCCCTCTAATAGACAAATATATAATTAAACGACCTAAAAAATTAAAAACCAGATAAATACTTATCATAATTAAAAACTAAAAAATTGCCAAGCAGTAGACCCAGACCAAATATCTAATATCCACCTCAAAAATTTCGAAACCAAGGTTATCGAAGCCCTCGCCCAATTATTTAACATGGCATGGCAAACTAACACTCTCCGTCCTCTCTGGAAACACGCTCATATAATTTCTATACTAAAGCCAAGTAAACAACCTAACAACTCGCCTTCATACAG